>JAQPPZ010000829.1:0-298646 GCA_028583015.1 Wollemia nobilis | reverse complement strand
CCTTAAATAATTTTAATAAATTAAGAATAAAAAAAGGTTTAAAAACCTTTAAGTATTTTTAATAAATGAAAAGTAATTTCTCCCTTAATCAATTAAATAATTAATTAATTAAAACCTTGAAGGTTTTTAAATAATAATTAAATAAATAATAAAGAGAACCTCCATTGGTTTTAATAAAAACCATTTAACTTGGTTTTAATAAAAACCCTATTCAACTTGGTTTTAATAAAAACCGTTGGTTTTAATGAAAATCCCTTGCCAATGGAATCTCTCCGGATTCTCTTAAAAATATTCTCTTGGAATCTTCCACCTTTGAAGCCAACACATCCTCTTAACATTAATGCCATTTCCTTTTGACATCAATGACAACTCATAGACAAGAAGCTAGGATCTCAAACCCAAAATTGCCAACAAGGATATTCTTGAATATCTGGTGGAAAGATGATGCATGACAAAATAGAGACCACTGTCTAGTTTAATGCAGATGATAGTGAGCCCTACAAAATCTACCATAGATAATGTTTGGGTTGATCCTCCTCCTATAATAGAGTATTTTTATTTATCACCAAAAAGGCTCATCAATTGTTAATAGGAGTGAGGCTATCTGAAATATCATCGAAAATAATTTGGATTGCTCATTGTGACCTTTTTATTATTAGGTGATCAACTTTCCCACATAGAATGAGGGTTTCCACAAATATCCTTACTCATTGGAGATATTTACTTGGTGAAAATTGACATGAAACCCTTTTAGGTTGGCATGGATTACATTCCGTAGTCTTAGGCTTAGGATATTCATCATATTTTTGGGCACAATATAAATGAATTGTAGTGATTTATCACTAGAGTTTTGGCGGTTGTTAGGGGGACCTTTTGCTTGTAAAAGGAAACAAACTCAAAAGCTAAAAAGCCTTTATTGCTTAGGCACAAAGTTGTTGGGGTGTATCCTTTTGGGGAATACTGGTCTTCCTTTATACCCTCTTTTGGAATTGTTGTAATTGTTCTTCTTTGTTTCACCTTGCTTGAGTCAGAACCTTCCCTCATTCCTCCTATATTTTGATTGGGATGAGCTTCTTCTTTCGTGCCAAAAGTGATGCAATGAAATATTTGGCTTATTTTTATCTTATGAATAATTATTTTGGCTAATGCAAGCCTACCATCCCACTTTTTTTGATCATTTAAATTCAATGCTAATTTCAAGAATGGTCCCATTGATGGCTCTTGTGGATATTTCTTTTTTGAAAAGGTATCCTACAAAATGGAAGAAAATAAAGCAAAAATATTACAATGCTTTTACAAACATGACCCAAGAGTTGGGTCTCATTTCAAACTATCACTACCCCATGAAATTTTTTCCATATATCTTAAATGGTTTGGAATCCCAAATTTTTGTTGACCCTTGTCTCATAAGATATTCTAGAGTAGTTGGCCATGATTCCTTGTTCATTTCATAGAGGTTTGCCCATTCGTATTCGACTACCAAGACTTGATCATTGCTCCATTTTTATGGTGGCAATGTTTCTATATGATGAGGATGCAATGGTTCATTCAAAAATTTTATCTTGGTCCCATATACTATCCTTGTCACCATCAAAGACCAATCTAGATATATATACACTCCCAATTTTATAGTGAAATCTTTGGATGAGCAGATGCCAAAATGAGGAAGAAGATCAATTATTGATACATCCTGCATAATTGTTTGATCTAGATATGCATATAGCAAAAGTGGAAACGTTTATGTAATCTTCAATATTTGAACTATACTATCATCCAACTGCACAAATCTTTTGTTTTTTGACTAGTATCTTAATCCCAATCTATCTGTTGTTTCTTTTGGCATAATAGATATGTTGGCCCCAAAGTCTATAATACAATTATGATTTAATTTGTCTTAATAGATAAGGATTATATATAATGGCGGGTTTGAGTATATTAGTTCCTAGGGATAATATTTATGGCGTATTCATAGTTTGTGGTTGCCTCCTTCCTTTTTCTTCTTCTTCCAAATCATTTTGCAAATGCTCTCTCTACCATGGAATGGCTAACATTTCCAAAATTAGGACTAGTACAATGGATTTTTTCAAGTAATCCACTATGTTAAAAGATTCCAAAGATCACCCTCTATGGAAAAAATCAAAATCTCTCTTATATTGGTCAAATATCCTTAGCTGGGTTTGGTGGCACTACCTATTGCCTTGGGATTGCTAGGGTATTTTTCTTGGTAAATATATTTTTTTTTGATAGTATAGTTGTTGATGGTCCCAAGATATCTTTGACTACTCTATTCCTAATTGCCTAATGCCCTTAGGCCATTTGTTTATGGGATGGTAGGGGGCACAATTGTCATTGACCATTGAGGTATTATGGTCAAAGGTTGTTATTCTGATTGAATTGACTTATGTTGACTATCAAGGATCAATGGATTGCTTGTGTTCTTTTCCTCCATTACCCACTTCTTAGACCTTGTTATATAATTTTATTGAACCTAAGGAATTTTTGTCATTATATTTTCCATCTGGACAGATACTACATAGATTTCTCCTTAACCCCATGCTACTAAGATTTGATCTTGTGAAATATAACCAGGTTATATAGTGGTTATTAGAGAAATAAGCTTTGGGACCTAGATTTTAGCTTTTAAATATGAGTTGGATGGCATCACTTCATGTGTTCAATTTGTCAAAATTTGTGATGTTTCTCCTATGTTGACTTGGTTGAGGGAGTTTTTGGGATATAGGTAGTACCATGTGGTAGGATCTATATAATTATTTTATATAGGGGATATTTCCCTAGAATGATTAGGAACTTTTATTTATAGAGGGGTCACCACCAAGCTATTTGCTAATGGTTGGATTGAGTTTGACCATTATTTATATTATTTGGGAACTAGGTATTAGGATATCCAACGGGTGAGTTTCTATATCCCTATTTTCCTTATGGGAAGGGAGGCATGTAGTTTTTCTGATAGGGATATCTCAGGGCACTCTGCTTCCTTATTAAAGCTAACATTTTATTATCTATTAATGTAAGTAGCTTTTGGGATGAGTCTTTATAAAGGTCCCTAGGGGTTGATGGGGTTGGAATTTGTGAGGATACAACAACTGAGGATGAATGAGGGGATGACTAGGAGGTCATGGTTAAACAATAGGAGTTGGGGGTTGCATGTTAGGGTATAAAGGCATGGGAATCCTAGGGGTCAATATCCCAATCTAAATCAAATCATGTTTTTCTTGGGTAGCCAAATCATATGCTTTTGATAGGGAGTTTCCTCCTCTAGCTTTAATCATTATTAAAATCTTAGAATCCAAGGCTTTTAAATAGTATATAAGTACCATACCTGGTGGGGGATGCAAATCCTTTGGTATTATGTGCTAGGATTTGTGAATTTTAAGTTTAAAATTATCTACTACCTCCATGGGAGCTCTTATGATTATTGTTAGTTGTTGCAAGAGTGAAACTCCATCTACCTTTTCCCTAAATCATTCGATAAAAATATTTTCGACCTAGTCCCAATAGATGATCAACTCGAGTTAGAGAGTGATGTACCATTCTTAGGATTTTTATCTAAAGTATGTCACCAAAAATATTAGAGCCATGTTTTGCTCTGATATGTTATGGATCATACATAGGCTTGGCACATGGTTAAGATGCTCAATGGGGGTAGTGGGATCTTCACTAGTGAAATAGGTGAAAGAATTTAGAGTAGACTTTGGGGTATTTCTTCCTATGTTTCATTTAGTGCTAGAAGTGGTAGCAAACCTCTATAATTCCAAGCGAGGAATATTTTAGGAGGTGGATGTGGACGTTGAGCAACCATATTATAGACTATGACTTTTCTTCTTTGCAAAATAGTTGCAGATGTTGGCAACAACTCTTATCATAATTCATAGATGTAAGAACTTGATCATAGGCTCTTCATTTGGTTACCTCTAGGTTCTTCCTTTAGGAGGATGGATTCATTAGGTGAATGCAAATTCTTTCTTCTAGAAAAGTAGATGGATTGAGGTCTTCACTTGAACCTCAACCTAATTTTTATAGTTGCAACTTTTTTGGTTTTCATTTTGGAGTAGAGTCACCAAGTGAGTGTAGAGGTAATTCAAAAAGAAGGAAAAAACAAAGACCCTCACCAAGTATCAACCCTACTCCTTATTATAGTTTTTAAACCAATGATTTTTCATTGGGGTCCTATAATATGTGCCATTAAACTATTATCATATTTGATTTTTCCTAGTAGGGCAATCATACCTTGTGAGGAGTGACATAGTAGAGCTATAATTGAGATTATGAGGTTTGTCTCAATAAGGGGCCTTTGAGAGTTTTTACAACAATGGATTCTTTTTAAGATATGATATTCAAGGCAAACGTGTGCTCAACAAAGGTAAAAGGCACGCAAGATATTAAAAATAAAAACAACTCAATAAAAGAGAAGGGGAATGATGCGCTAAGAGATCCACTATCATACAAAAATAGGCTTGAATGCTATGTGCCAGTGGTGAACACTTCCTCTCCTTGACACAGTGAAGCACATATGAGGTCTACCAATTATATGGAAGCATGAGCAGGTGGGTCCCACTCAAGAGTCAAATACGTGACTAGTCTGAAAATAGATGCAAGTCCCTCACACACACATACACTTAATAAAATTTAAAAATCAAGAAAAATGTCATAAATAAATACATACACATAGAAATGGGTTTGCAGGAGGAAACATATGGCTATATGAAAAAATAGACATAGGCTCCTGTTAGAAGGGAAAACTGAAGGGGATTAAATTATTCATAAAATGGTTACAATAAATAGGCATAAGCCTATATTCAACACATGACACTTGTCAAGTGAAACTGACAAGTGTCAAGGTGAAGGCATAGTGCACTTTAACTCTAACATTCCCCCTTAAAGTGCACTATCCTAACTAAAGAAAAACAAAGCAAGTCAACATTAGGTAACATACCCCCTTAATGTTGACTTCTCAAAAAACAACCTATCATCCTATTTTTCTTTGGTCTAGGCTCGTGCTCTTTATGCTTGGCTCTCCAACTGTGAATAATGCTAGATCCACTGTGTATACATCTCGGTCTGTTGCCTCAGGGTCAGCCACTCCAACGGGTCTGTTGCCACTGGGTCAGCCGTCTAAGTGCCTCAGGGTCATCATGGGTGCCTCAGGGTCAGCCACATCTGGGTCTGTTGCCTCTGTAGGTCATCCTCAGAGGATGTTGCCACTCATAGGTCACTAACTAGATTCACCATGAATATGAAATCCTTCCTCATGGTGAACTCAATCTAGAAGGTGTCGGTCTGTGTCGAAAATGCACCTAATGAAAGAAAAAATGAGCCATATAAGAGTGTCGGTCTCTGTCGAAAATGCACTCAATACAATAAAATGAGCCATAGATCCAAATAGGAGGAGAGAAGAAGAAAAGAAGAGAATCTTCTGAAGTATCTTTGTCTGTAGTCTTCAGAAGTAGATCCGGAAAATCCTCGGATAGAGTCTAGGGTGTCTATGTCTGTAGTCCCTAGAATAAGTGTCCTTATGGTGACCATGTCATCTCACCGAAATGCATGGGTAACCAGCCACTGCATTCGCCAAGTGTATAGAAAATGTCACTAGGTACAAGGATCACAAATGAAATTACCTTGGGAGTGTCGGGTACAACCGAGAGTGCACTCCAAGGTAGAAAAAACTGAGGCTAAAAAACTCAACTGAAACAGCCTCAAAATTACAAATGGACACTTCCATTGTGTCCGTCACGGAAAACCGTTTCCAACGACTATAAATACCCCTATACTCCATTATCAAAGGGGCCTTCATCATAATGAAAAACAACATGCCTCTCCAAGGCAGCAACTTAAAACCTCGCATTGTGGCGGCATCGCTCTCCGGCGGAATAAAAATAATTTTAAAATTTACACATTCAAGTGAATTACAATGGCTATCTGGAGACTCCGGCAGGTAACATATGTCAAAACCACATAAAATATGGAGGGAATAAAAAAAAAATAGCCAACATTAACCTCCAACTCGGATCACTCATCATCGCCTAGATCGGCTTTTTTGACTGCTTCTATTGTGCAGTCAACTGGCAGACGTCTGCCACCAGCTCCTTCGCCTCTGCTATCCCACACACCCTCGTGGAAAATAAACTTGATGTCACTGCAGTTAAACATCGACCAATACGACGCATCCGCAACACCGGCCTCGCCACGGATCCATCTGACGTCGGGTCCCACGTCGGAGAAGATGACAGCCCCCCTGTCAAAAATAATACTCCATCGACCTGTCGAGGCTGGCTGGGGTAGGGGAAATCAAGACTGACAAAGAAATATTTATGTTCTGATGTGCACGTCTTCGATGGGAGCAGATCGAAAGAAAACTAGAGGCCATCGACGTTGCTCTGGTGATCTCGATCACAATACGCCAGATCTGAAGATTGGGGTCTGGATCTGAATCGAAGACACGCAGGTAGTTCAGATCTGATGGAAAATACTCTTGCTGTTTAAAAAAAATAGCATGCATGGCTGGATCCGTGAAAAAAAAAATGAAAGGGAAACCATGACTCGGGAAAAATTGAGGGAAACCACTGTTGAGGGATTTTAGCGGAAGGAACCGCCAGATTTAAAAAAAAAAATTGTATAGAGAGTATTAATGACACTGTTCGACTTACTCCGCCTGGAATCGTGGATTACAGCCCCTCGATTTCTCCATCCAGAAATTGGATAATTTTTGCCTCTTACGTGTACAGAAGGGGGAGTTATCCGCTCCGGTCTCCAGGTCCTGAATCTGGTCGCGCTCCCAGTATCCCCTACTAGCAACAAGTTGGTTATAGAACCCGACACATCTTGTAATTCCAACGGCAAGTGGAGAAATCGTCCGAGAAAAATATTTCTCGCAAACTCGTCCGTCACTCCGACCGTCGATTTGAGCCTCTCTTCATCAAACGCAACCTCCTCAGCTGGCGCACGATCCAGCTATAGACTCCAGCTAGGGATTGAACGTGGCATATGCGATCTTCTCCGTGACAAGGGCATCGAATATGCAGAGAAGCTGCAGGAGTCAGCGAAGGATTTTAAGGAGAAACTCCAGTTCACGCGTCAGCTGATTGCAGAGGCCAGCATGACCTACAATCGACAAAAATATTGGCCGCCAGTTTGAACGATGGCAGAGTGCCAGCATGAGGAATGAGCCATTGTTGATCTGCGTGGTGGCCCTCGTCGTAAAAAAATAGCTCATTGTCGTCTTTCTCGTCGCCGTCGACGCTGGCCGCTTGCCGCGACCACACATCCGAGGACCACACATATTGAAATTTTTCCCGGCCAGTCCGATCGCGTCGTTTCCTCCATGATGGATTCTGTGAATTTCAAAACGAAAGGAGATCTGTTGAACGGGAATGAATCCATGGCACCTGTTGTGCCCTTTTCGGTGCCTCCAGCCCTTTATGCGCATAACACCTTCCTGAGAGAGGATTCCAAGCAGCAACCCAATGTCAATTGCTCCCCCAATAGTAATAACAAGCAGGCGCCTTCACAAAATGGTGACACAAAACATTTTTCTGTCCGGCCATCATGGCCACAGTGCCACGAGAGGGAAGGAACGAAAAAAAAATAGGGTCAAAATTTTCTCGCAATGAAAGTCGAAACCACCATGAAACTTAAAACATGCCCATCCCTTCTTGAAATAAAACATGCCTCCAAGTTAAAACGTCAGAACTTCCAAGTTAAGCATCCAAGGTAAAAAAAATGGGGGCAGCCATTAATTTTCAAGCTATCTGGTTTCTGATCCATTTTAAAAAAAATGGAGAGCATACTCCCTAGGCTTGAAAAAAAATGGGAGAAAATGATGAGGGGGGAATTTCCCGAAGGAAATCCCCCCTCAAGCTCACAAGGCCAGAGAAAGCCTGGAGCTCTGATACCAAATGTTAGAAGGGAAAACTGAAGGGGATTAAATTATTCATAAAATGGTTACAATAAATAGGCATAAGCCTATATTCAACACATGACACTTGTCAAGTGAAACTGACAAGTGTCAAGGTGAAGGCATAGTGCACTTTAACTCTAACAGCTCCCATCTATATATATATATATATATATATATATATACAAACAAGATTTTACATAGATTATGCCAAAAGTGGGGGTTCAAAATTACCCATAATCTACTTAGGAGTTGACCATTTTATAGAAATAAATGAAGGTAAATCTTACAAATGTATACAATTACAAACTTGTCGATCCTTTTACAGTCTAAACTACATCTATTTATAGATTTATGTTAGAGATATTTTCCTTCCAAAATTTACAAGATGATAACTTTTTTAGCTACCCTTTTTATAGGGACTCTAAATATTGAATGAGGTTGCCTTCAGGGTTATGCATAGTGGCGAATATTAGCCAATTGGGCGAATATTAGGATTTTCAAAATTATAAATTGGCAAATATGAGGACCCTCGACATCAGCCCATTCACCTAAAATTTTTAGGACCAATTTTTTATTAGGGTCAATTCACCATAATATATATCCAAACATAGGCATATTTGTACTCGTTGGAAATCTCTTTTCAAGCCTGATCTAATGGTGGTATTTTTATGAAGTTATAAGATGATTTAATTGGTCAAAATTGGATCCAAAGATGACCTTACATTTTAGGGCTTCAAATACCCCAAATTTTGGTATGAAGATGCTCAATTTGATTTGCTTAGAATTCTCCATGATTCACCTTGATTTTGATTAGGATTCACCATTTTTTTACAAGTACATTTTGAGTCCAACCCCTTATGCATAACCCTGGTTGCCTTTGACTATTTTTTGTGTCAGTATGTAGCTATCATAATTGTAGGTTCACATCCCTCCATTTTAATGAATCATCTACCTTTACTTGATTTGAAGAATTGAGGTGATCCTGGTAGATGTCCCATTTTTTTTTAATAAAGACACAATATTTATTAATCTACTCTTTTTGGGAATCCATGCACTCACCTACTTTCCCCTTGGTATTGGTGCATTTTTCTATTTCTAGCATTGCCCACTGCTTTGGAAATTTTCCTGAAACCTTTTGTCTGCATGATTAGAATTTTATTATTCATTTAATTGAGACTTTTGCTTGCCTCATATCCTCAATTATAAGTTCCAATAGGCCACTCCATCAAAATTTCTCATTAGACTTTCTTCTTTTTTCACCATGAGTCTCATTATTTTTTATTTTTATCCTCTCCTTGCCTATGCCTTCAAGATTCATCTTTCTATTGCTTTGTAAATCCTCCCCCTTTTGTCCATACTGAATTTTACCTAGATATTTCTGTGTCCCAATCTGCTAATAAGTTTTTTTATTGAGTCAGAGAGGCTTTCATCCTAGTGACCCCATTTTTTATGAATGTAGGGAAGTATATGTCTCTTGACTTCCATCAACATAGAGTGATCACAAGGATCCTTATTATTCCCTTAGTTTCTAGTTTCCCCTTTTCCATACCCCACCATTCATGATATTCTTGAATTTTTGAATGGAGAGATGACATCTGAGGAACCAGAGGTTTCTTTCCCAAATTGATGTAGATGATAGTGACCTTTGTTGATTTTTCCATAAATAATACTTGGGGTGATAATCCTCCTATAATGAAATATTTTTAATTATCATCGAAAAGGTGCATCAACTATTATCAGGAGAAAATATTGATTTGGATATCATCAAAAAGGGTTTAGATTACTCATTATGGCCTTTTTCGTATTAGGTTATTAAATTACCCCCATAGAGTGAGGGTTTCCACACCTATCCTTACCCCTTGGAGATATTTGCTTGGTGAAAATTGATATGGAGCCCTTTTAGGTTGGCATGGATTGTGGCCCCTTGGTTTTAGGCTTAGGATCTTCATCATATTTTGGGATGTAGTCTAACTAAATTATAGTTATTAATAACTATAGGTGGATAAACACATTATCCCATATAGCCTATGGCCTTGTAAACAAAAAATACACTATAATTTTACTTTATGAATAACATTCTAACTTTAATCTTAATTATTTCTCTAGCATAAGTACATCCATCAAATTATTAGACCAAAGAATTTTCCAATAATTCTCATTTAAAATCCAATATGTAAAATACAACCATCAATGCTACAATTATGCCAATTTCTATAATATAGGCATCAATGCTTGAGCAAGGTCAATGTGTTTGCTATATTTCTATAATATATGTTTAAATATTTATAGAGTTTGATTTTAATTAGGAATGATGTTTACTTAGGCTTGATTAGTTTCAAGATTTATCTATGGTTAAACATTGCAAGAATCAACCATGATTGGGTTATGCTAATTCAATTATTGCTCTTCTTATATTATCTATCTACACTAATCCCTTTAATCAATATCTTTTATGTAAAATATTTTCTATTTGAATTGGATTATAAGGTGCTCTAATTTATTTAATTACATAATTTTCTAATTACATACTTTAATCTAAGTTTAGCTAATAATATTCCTACAAGTTATATTGTCTTCAATTCAATTCTATCAGATTTCCTCATAATATAACCATTGAAATAGTGCATTATACTAGAGCCATTAATTAATTCTTTATAGTATGCCACACTACCAACAATCCCTCTTCAATTTATTTAACAATAACTTCATACTATAAATTAATACCACTAAAATATTTTTATTTTCTTGTTTATACAATCAAGTATGACCACATTTTCATTTCACTTACAACTATGTTAAGTTTACAAATTAATGTTAATCAAAAATTATTTTTGTAACAAGATCACTCACACACACCCCATCATGGTTTGAACCCGGATCTCCCAAAAGAGAGCCCACATCCCAAACCACTATGGTATCCCATAAGTGATTCCTTGATTTGGAATCAATTACATGCTATCAACTATAGAAACAATGCTAATAAACATTTGGAATTTAGTACATACTATCAAGTATTCAATCAATGCTTTAAAAGTATTTTCATTATATTTGGTATTGATACATACTAACATGTATTTAATTTAATGTCAACATAGCAATAGCCTATGAAAATTGATGCACTAGTGAGTTTAATACATAATCGTTGCTACTAGTGAGATTAAGCCATAGAATATACTTGTTGCTACTATTTTAGAATATGCAAAATATCACTAAGGTATTTTTTTGGCCAACCAAAATAATCCCAATAATGATTCTTTGTATTAACTCCTTCTATGGTAATTTTAATCCATAAATGAAGCTAAAGATATGTAATACTAATTAAACATGGAGAGAAATATATAAGGTTAAATCCATCTCCATTCATTTCATACAAGCATACAACTATACATTATGAATATGTGATTATACAATCACAACCTTGGTCAAAGTATTTTGTATAGTGATTAGATTTACATCTAAGGTAGATGCATCTTCGAAGTATTCATTATAAGTATCCGTCGACACTTAAATTAATTAGATATCTATTAAATGTAATTATATATGCATGTATCTAGTCAACATGCTTATTTTTATTGTTCATTCATATCGGCCTAGATATCTTCCTACATAGTCCAATAGCAGAATCACTTCAACTAAGAATGTACATTCAAGTTTGACTTCATATCAAGCACTCAATTCCCATTGGTCTTTCAATGATTGATATAATTTTAAAAAACAACACATAAATATGTATTTGACTACCTCTAATGATGTATATAAGTTTTATAATCTAGAACATAGAGTAATAATTGACAAAATTAACTCAACAAATGACCTAGTATTATTATTTATTCTCGACTATGTCTATTGAAATTGGTACTAATAGACCAACAGTGACAATGCATTAAATTATATCAAATTCTAATGAGCCATACAATGTTGAGAATAATATCAATAAATTTCATAGCATCAACATACCAGGTTCATCTCATCATGTACTCATCTATATTGCAACAATACTATATGTAGAAACATGATTAATTATTAAACATGATAATATTTCATTGCTAACATTGTAGTAAAATCTTATCATAGATAATGAAGGCATTCAAGTTAGTAAAAAAGGACTAGTGTATGCCAACTTCATAGCAAACCAAAATTAGTCCTCTGTTTACACATTACTACCACAATAGGTCTTGAACATGATATGGAGGACATATAAGACTTTTCACATTTTTGAACAAATCATCTAGAAACACTATAGTTTCATGGATTCATGCCTCATGGAATTTGATAATAAATAAGTTAGTGTTGTCTTAGTTACAAAAATGATACCCTTTTCGGCTCATTTACCTTATGGATTTAGGAACAAAAATCAAAGATAAAAGGATTAGAATATTATTTCCTATAAGACTATTCATGCTTTAGTAGCAAGGTAGAAGGTGGTCACTAAATACATATAGCTACATTTATTTCAAGGTCATCGACTTTCACAATGAAATACATTTAATAATATTCACAAGTTCAACAAAATTTAAAAAGTTGACCAAGACCATTGGATTTTCAATATCCATTCTATCTTTTAAAAAAATATAGTTTCATGTTATGCTATAATTTTATTATGCTATATTAGCTATTTTGAAGGCATATCTTGATACAACAACCCTTAAAACTAACATTGTAGTAGAAATACTATGGGATATTGTATCAAGAGATGAAACTTGTACCAAAGAAATACTAAGACTCCTACTAATTCATCCTCATCTTCTTCATAAAACCAATTTGAATGGAGAATAAGATATTATCACATATGTGAGAAAGAAGGAATTCATGATACTATATTATGCAAATATTATGCTTTGAATAAGTGGAATAAATCACAAAATTCTTCTCAAACAAGGTAACAATATCAATATCACTATGGAAAATCTAATAATGCACCAAAAACAATCATGGGTATAAATCAACTTCTCCATTACAACAATGGCATGTAGCACAAGAACTTGAGTCAGATTATGATGGTAAATAAAAATAGCTTATAAGGTACTAATGAATCACAACAAGGAATAAATTAGGGATGATGAGTAGTATATAAAGTTTTGAGTTAGTAAACATATGACAAGGAATATATACTAGTTTGATACTTTTCAAGAATTATATGGGTGGCCCATGAGAATGGAAAATAACACAAGCTGTCAAATAAAAGGAATAGGAACTATTTCTTTAAATTTATCTTTAGTAGAATGAACCATAGAAAACATGCTATATGTTCTAGGACTTACCAATAACTTACTTTATATTGCTCAAATAATGGATAAAGGAGCTATTGTTGATTTTCAAGTTGTTAATAGATATAAAAGGTGTTTTTATCTCTAGACAAGGAAAACTAGAAGGTGCTACATTTTTAAAAAATTGACTATTTAATTTAGATATCACTACACATCCACCCCTAATTCAAGAAGTACAATACCAATCTCAAAATCTCAAATATACACAAAGGAAGAAAACATAGCATATGAAACTAGATACAAATCTCTAATGGCCAAAGAGGCAAGAAAAAAATTGTTGAATCAGAATAGTTTGAAAAAATCAAATGAAGATCCAATACTTGATACACTAGAAGATTATTCTCTATATGAATGCACATTGTTTAAGACTTGGATACAAATTATTGTCAAAAGAGTTGATGGTCCAAAATATTTGCAATCAATATTCAAAGAAGTTGACAATGGTATTTTCACTACACTTAAGACTTATATAAGTCTTCATCTTGACAAAGCAGTTGACTATGGTGAGAAATTTGTTATAGGGCCTCCTAATTTAGTCAAGATCATATATGTATCACTTATCACTCTTGGTAGATACAAAGAGAAACATACAAAACAAGAAGAAATAATTACATAGAAAAAAATAGAATTTTAATGAAAAATATCACGTGAGATACAACTAATTTTATCAAGCAAAAACAATTGGTTGTAATACAAATAATTTGATGAAAAATATCATGTGTGATACAGGTGATCTTATCAAATAGAAATAAATTGGTTGTAATACAAGCACTATAAAAAATATTTCAATGGTGATACTAATAATATGGAGGTTGTTTGAATAGGGAGCAATAGTGTAGAGAGTAGTCGTAACATTGATAAAGAACATTACATATTGATAAATTATATTGTGATACAATAGGAATTGCCTATAATGGAACATGTCTAAGAAAATATTAAAAATCAAAAATAAAAAACAATAGGTTGATATCACAACAAAGTATTTGTCTAATGCGAGAAACATTTGTATATGTTGTAATAAATATGAACATATATTCGAGAAATGTTGAAACAATTCTCAAAGAAACTACACAAAATTTTAGTGGGATTCTAGTCGAATGAATATCATGAAATGGAATCATATAAAAAATATGTTTAATGGATGCTATAAAAGGAAACCTAGTATTTTGTTTATTCAAAGGTAGTTCATAGAGACAACATAGAGAGACAAATATTTCAATCTAGTAGAACCAATGATAGAGCCAGCTTCATTCTTCACAATTCATATCTCTAGATTTAGGGGGGTAGTTATTCCATTATTTACTCTCTCAAATAATGTAATAAAGGGAGGGGGATGTTAGGCTATAGTTTAATTATCGTGTATTCTACTCCATATATTTTCATATTATATTGTATTTAATATTCAATTTTTTTTAGTTAGAATTTTTTGTTATCCTTTTACTTTAATGACTTCTACAAAATGATTTTCCTACAAGATTCTCATATAAGATAAACATGTATACTTGTAAATGTATGTTGTGTTGGCTTTTTATCCAGATTGTCACAGGTCCCAATAGTTAGGATTAACTATAACAATTAAATATTTGAGCATTCACTATATGAGGCCAATATTAATTAATAAACATTCATATAAAATAACAATAATATGAATAGAATGGCCTATGTCATTCATGCAAAATACATGAAGAAAACTTACAATAGAATTATGCAAAAATATGCATACAAGCTTTAGTATTGTTAATGATTGAATGTTGTTCACTTGATGTACAGTTGATGGAGCTTTGTCTCCATAATATACCCTTACAAAGATGACTCTTTAATACTTGGCTATTGCACTCCTCATATATCCGAGAGATGCATCTATTTCTATTCAATGCATAAGATGAATCCTCTCATATATTTTATCTTCTCATCTTGCCACTTGTATACATGACTCTTGAATCTCTATTGACAAATTTTATTCTATGGCACATGCACACTTATATTTGCACACTTGCACACTTTACTATATGACACATTGCACATTCCTACACACTCTATTATATGACACTTGTGCATATTTACACTCTTCACACTTGCACACATAATTACATGACACTTGTGCACATCCTACATACAAACACTTACATTAAAGGGAAAATATAAATCACACTCCTAAACTATAGACTTATATCCTAATCTATTACATATTTACAATTGTACCATAAAGGTACCATGGTAGTACATTAGCATGTACCAAATAATATAATATTCTCTAATAACTCCTTGTATTACATTATTTGGTTATTGAATACTTTAGTCTTCAATCTCAGATTCTTGCTGTAGTCCCTTTGCTTTAGCATTGACATTGTTTAGAATTATATTTTCCTATTTTCTTGTTTCCTGCATTTTTTTGGCTATCTTTATTTTGTTCTTTTTGATCTTCTTATTTTTTCTTTAATATGTTCTTATTTATCATGGTCTTGCTCTGTTCCTCAAATTTCTCTCCTATTTTTGAAGTCTTATTCCCTACTACATTTATTTTATCACTTGTATCATCAGTGCCATCAGAAAATTTTGAATAATTTTCATTTTTATCCTTTTTATAATTATCTTCAATATGATATTTAACTATAATTCTTGTTGTAAGAGCTCTAATTTCATTTCCTTCTATATCTCTTGATTTGTTGGACTAAATTATCCTTTTTATTTTCTTCTCTTGATTGTAGCTATTGTTGTTGTTGTCTATATCAATAATGAGGCTAATAGTACATTGGATGGAAATTTTGAAAAGATTTATTCATTTTATTTTCTTGATTTACATTTGTTTGATTTCCTTGATCAAAGAATTTTATCTACAAAAAATTGTAGTATGATCCTTTTTCCTGCATATGTGACAAAATATTTGTTTCCATCTAGGTTGATACTTTGATGATGTTGCAATGTTACTTGGTACATTTTCTTTAGATATCAAAGCATTATTAGTCATTTCATCTTTGACTAAATTTTCCACTTTATATTCTTGAATAATATTGACCAATTCATCAAAGGTTGTTTCCTTAGCACTTGAAGTAAAGTGACCAAATATTTGTAACTGTTTGGTAATGCTCTTAATATAATTTGAACAAGAAAATTGTTTTCCAAATTTCTCCTAGTGTTAATAGCTTAGCCTTTATATCTGCTACCTTTCTAAGAAAAATTATATACTTTATTCATTATTAACTTTTAATGAATACAATATACATTGTACGTTTAAGATAGTTGCTTTGTTTTTCCCTTCAAATATTTTATGTAATTTCACTCTAGCATCTTTTGAAGTCTCTACTCCACTTAAATATGGTTGTATTTCATCAATTATCCCAAATGTAATCAACATAAGTGCTTTAGCATCACTTTCTTCAAATTTTTGTATTTCTCTTTCATCTTCAACAAGTTTTTTTTTTGTTCCATTCACTATTTCCCAAAGTTTTTCTACAATGAGAATTGATCTCATTTTATTTTTCCATGAAGCAAAATTAGGTCCTTTCAAAATTTGGGATTCTGATAGAAATATCTTGTTATTTGACATAATGGAACTCATTAAAATTTTCAATATGAAAAATAATTTTTCTTTTTGGAGTAGACAACCTTATCTCTCCAAAACTTTAAACTTTATTAAATTTTAATTTTTCAATTTGAAATCAAATAAATTATTTCTAAAGTAGTATTCCTTTTCTCTCCACAATTTAAATAAATCAAATCCTTTTAAATTGTAAATAAAAAAATTAATTTTCAAAAAAATATGTTAGGGAGCAAACATCCTTATATCTCCCCAATTAATAAATTCCCTAAGTCTTATAGCCTGGCAAGTTTGGGTGATTCCAGAGCTTGGTGGTGGTGGAATTGTAGGAGGCAGTGAAGGTGTATTTAGTGGGGCTATTCAACGACACCAACCTGTATGTCATCCACACACAAGATTTCAAGATGGATTTGTGATTCTAGATCTTGGAGAATAGGGGTTCATCTAAAAAGGAGGTAATGAAGGCATATTTGGAGATGCATAAGATTTCAAGATAGATCTGTGATTCTAGATCATGATGGCAATGTTGTAGGAGGTAGTAAAGGTGTACTTGGTGGGGCTATTCGAGGACAACAACCTGTGTACGTATTTGGTGAAGTTTTTTGAGGATACCAACCTGTGTACCATCCATGCTAAGTGCATCATCATCATGCCCAAGGATATCAAGCTTGCCCATCATATTCACGAGGATGAACCAAGAGAAAGTGTGAGCCAAGATTCAGTCATGGCAAAAGAGCAAAAGGTTCATCCGGAGTGCATCAATGCTTCAAATCCTTACCATGAATGTGTGGAATATTATTTCCAAAAAAAAATTGAAGTCAAGGAATGCTAGGAAAAAGAAGAGACAAGGGCAATTGTGAGCCAAGAGGGAGTGCAAGTTGGAAGTGAGTGCGAGGCATGAGAGAGGGTGAGGAAGGAGATAGTGCGAACAAGGAGAGAATGCAAACTAAAATGGAGTGCAAGTTGGGATTCAATCATGGTGAAATAGTGGTAAGTTTATCCATATTGCATCAATGCTTCAAAATCTTACCATGAATGCATGGAACATTGTTTCCAAAAATTGTTGAAGCGAAGGAATACCAAGAAAAATAATATATACGGGCAATTGTGAGCCAAGAAGGAGTGCAATACAGGAGCAAGTGTGAGGTAAGAGAGAGTGCAAGCTAGGAGTAAGAGTGAGTGCAAGAAGAGAGGGAATGCAAACCAAAAGGGAGTGCAAGCCAAAATCAAGACCCATTAGCTATGGGAAGTTACGATGCCCTAGCTAGAAATCAAAATATCCTTGTTGGAAGTATGAATACCCAATCTGGAGATAAGAGAAAGAGCAAATACATGGTAATTTTTATCGAGGTAGTAGATGGTACACTAGAAGTAAGTAGCAAGGATGAGATGATTGAGCATGATATAATGGTTCTTAAAAGTAGAGGGCTAATATGTAAGTTCCATATATCATGGCCAGGGTTTTCAGAGATTCAAAATTGGATCAAGTGGAAGAGGGGATTGAATTCAAATTATTCTGTGACTTTTCTTCCCAAATATTTTTCCTCATCATCTTTCCCATTTCATAATTAGGGATAAAATAATGGTTGGTGGCCCATGGTTTATTGGAAGAGATGCACTTTATTTGAGACCATGGAATGAAAATTTTTTAGTTGATACAGAAACCATTAAAAAGCTTCCTGTGTGGGTTAGGATTTTTGGACTTCCATATCAACTTATAAATAAGGATTTTTTAAAAAATATTGAAAATACCCTAGGGAAATTCATCAAGGAAGGACCAACAACTAAGGAGCGAAAGTATGCTATATATACTCGAATATGTGTTGCTATGGATATTTCAAAACCTTTGCCACAATCCATTAAGATTAAATTTGAATCAAGAGAATGGGATCAACAAGTAGATAATGAAAATATTGCATTTCATTGTCACAATTATTTTACGATTGGACACATGGCAAGAGTTTGCAAAGTAAAAACTATGAAGAAAGAGAGAAAAAATTATGGCCATGAGATCAAATTCAAGATGAAACAAGGAAATCATTCAGTAATAGAATCTAGATCAGATCAAGGATATTCCACTCCAAAATAAGAGGAAAATAAATCCTATCGACAATATCAATTGGAAAATTTAGAAGGAATTAAAGGTGCAAAAGAATATGTGGAGATAAAACCCAAAACAAATACAACAAAAAAGGTCAAGTTTATTTCAGGTAAATCATCTTCATTTTCCTCAAGTAGTATAGAATTATCTTCAAGTAATAAAAATGAAAGTGGAAGATGATACCCTTGCACTTTAAGGTTTCAAAAGCAGAATAATATAGAAATGAGGTTGGAGGAAATCCATAACAATTTAGGGTTTTTAGGGCAGAATAAGAAGTTAATTGCTACAGAGAGCATCCTTGCACTTTAGGGTCTCTAAGAAAATATAAAGAAGAGTGTGTTTTTGAGATTATTCCTTGCACTTCATATCCTTCAGAACAAGACAAACCTAAAGATGATAAGTATTACTATGAGCAGTGTGAGAAGATTGATGAAGATGAAAGTATTATTGAGAATGAAAAAATAGGAAGACCCAAGAGGCAAAAACAAAGAGAAAAAGAAACACAAAGGGATATTGATATGGGAAAACAAACGTAAATATCACAAGTGTTAACAAGAAGTGGGGCTAAACCCAAAAATAAAATGAAATAAATAACAATGAAAATAATATCTTGGAATATTAGGGGAATGAATAAGAACCCAAAAAAAGGTATTAAGAAATTGTGAGGTTGTTATAGACAAGATATTTTTGGATATAGAAGCTGGGCAGCAAATATGTTGGCCATTCACAGTGTTGAATGTCATCTTGACATAATTTAAAATTTTGAAGGCATTTGATATAAAAAGGAGTTGATTGTGGAAACTTAGCAGTTTGAGGAAGATGAAGAATATTTTTGATAGAAGGGTAAATGAAGAATATCTTCGATAGAAAGACAAAGTTAATTATGCTTTAATTAACTTGTTAGAAATGTAATGAGAACAATGTAATACTTTTTTTCATAATGAAAATGGCCCCCAATAGAAGCTATGCATAACTTATTAAAAAACAATCCCTAAGTCTTCAAATTGAATTTAAATGACCTAGGTATTCAGGCACTCAATATGAATATAAAATATAAGGTAATAACTCTTACCTTAAACTACCAGCTTTATTCCCCGATGCATGTCTTGGTTCAAATATTTTTCTTTAGGTGTTGCGTAGACATTGAAATGCTTCTGCACTCTACTTTGACACTTAACTCTAATGATCTTAGATCATAGGTGAGTGCAATCCATTTGGCCTTCATGTGCAATGACTTCTCAAGTGAATATTATTTTCTTAGACAACTTCCAATCCTTAGTCCCAGGTGGCTCTCTTCATATTATGGTCTAGGCTAAACCAAACCTCTTATAGTGGTGCTTCTTCTTTGGTGCTCCTCCCGATAGGCTTCTTGCATGTTTTTTCCAAGACTTCGTTAGGCAAAAAATATTCTAATGACACTTCTTATTTGGTCTTTTAGATGTGTTTTGATCCAAGCTTTCCTCAAACTATATATCTATTTATGGAAATTTCTCCTTTGGTTATCTTCTACATGAATTTTTTGTATGTTCTAGTCCTCAAACCAAACATCTTTTGATGGCGCTTCTCCTTTTGTTCTCTTCCATATGGAATTTTTGTGTTTTGGTCCTTATACCAAACCTTTTATGATGGCACTTCTCCTCTGGCTCTCTTCCAAATAGGATTTTTGTGTATTTTATTCCTCAAACCAAATATTTTTTTATGACACTTCTCTAGATTTTCTCTAGATAAAATATTCATGTTTTGGTCCAAGTTTTCCCTCATACAATATTATCTTGTTGACACTTCTCTTTTGGTATATCCCAGATGGAATCTTCATGTTCTATCTCCTAGTATTATTAGGCTAAATGTATACAACATGCTTTCTTCTAGTCTTTTTGATAGACAAAATATGAATATTGGTGCCAACTTGGACAAGAATGTCCAAATCAATATTTGGTGGCTATTCACCATTTTTTTTATATTTAGTGGATTAAATATTACAACACTTATTCAATGCTACTATCAAATGGAGTCCTTGTCTTCATCCAATTTGCTTTTGAATGGATAGACCCTCTGGCAGTCTCCTTTCAAGTGACTTCTCCTTGGGATGCTTGCAATGGCTCTCACTTTTCTTTTCTTCTTTCTACTTCTAATCTAGTGACTTGAGTCACTCTATCTAATATTTCTTCTCTAGAAATATACATTCTTTCTTTATCTAATATTGACAAAGATAATATCTATTGGTTTGGGATAAATAAGACTCAAGGTCTTTGGTGGCTTTTCAACTTTGTTCATTCTCTTTGTAGTCAAAATTTTATTTTCTCATATTTAACCTTGCTATTATTTTCTTCTTTTTCAAAAAATATAATATTAACTCTTGCCAATGATAATCTTCAAAATTGAGTAGCAATCAAATTAATAATTTTGAGTCAAACTCAAAAAATCATGTGAGCTTCAAAGGCTCATCAATATTCAAATCTCTTCAAAGATAAAGGCTTTAATTTTAAATTCACACCAAAAACTTATTTCTTGATGCTAGCAATAGAGACTACTTGAAGTATCTCCAAATATGACTATATAAAAAATGGATAGAGTTTAAATATAGTGGATCAGATACCACTATTGGTTTTTTTGCCAGATTGTCATCCCAATAGTTAGGATTAACTATGACAATTAAATATTTTAGCATTCACTATATGAGCTCAATATTAATTAATAAACATTCATATAAAATAATAATAATATGAATATAATGGTCTATGTCATTTATGCAAAATACATGAAGAAAAATTACAATAGAATTGCTCAAAAATATGCATACAACCTTTAGTATTATTAATGCTTGAATGTTCTTCACTTGATGTACATTTCATGGAGCTTTATATCCATAATATAGCCTTACAAAGATGACTCTTCAATACTTGGTTATTGATCTCCTCATATATCTAAGAGATACATTTTATTTCTATTCCATGCATAAGATAAATCCTCTTATATCTTTTGACTTCTCATCTTGCCATTTGTATACATGAATCTCTATTTTCAAACTTTATTCAATGACACTTGAACACTTCTATTTGCACACTTGCACACTTTATTATATGACACATTTTCACATTCCTACACACTCTATTATATGTTACTTGTGCACGTTCTCACTCTTTACACTTGCGCAATATTTACATGACACGTGTGCACATCCTACACAAAAACTTACATTAAAGGGAACATATAAATCACACTCCTAAACTATAGACTCACGTCCTAATCTATTACATATTTACAATTGTACCATAAAGTTACCATGACAGTACATTAACATGTACCAAATAATATAATATTCTACAACATGTTGTTTAATGTAATATGATGAGATTAATAAAAGCATATTCTAATATACTATTTACTAACATTTTACATAATTTCCAATATCAAATTCTAGTTTTGGTGTCATCATGTCTATTATATTTTTTAATGTTATATAGATATAATATAAAAACAAAAATTAGGCATGTTTTGTTTGACATGTGATGGTTTATAGGTCAATATATGATATGAATATGTGAAATATGCACAAAGGATTCTTTTTTATTCCATATAATCAATGTTGTTGTACATATATCATACTCTTTGCTATGCCCATATTCCTTTCATATGTATGAATTCTATTAATATGCAATTTTGAATTTAAAATATGATAAAATGGTATCAAATTTCTAATAATCATATCATTCAAGTTGGTTTATTGAGGCATGCAATATTCATTCTTACCCTTATGGTTTGACATGTTGATTTTCAGTTATAAAATATTAATAATCTCCTTTGTTATATTGTAATGTATATCCCTCATGATTTGATCATGTTGAGTTTAATAGTGCATATCATGCTCACGTAAATTAGATTATGTTCTTTTCATACATGAAAAAAAATTATTTTTGTTCAGTTAAAATTTAGGGATGAATTTCATTTGGTTAGTTCATGATATTTTGTCTTTATTTCTTCAATGACCTTTTAATATCATTGTATAAACTATCATATAATTGAGGCTTGGCTAGACCAATAATTATATTGCTAAACATGCAATTTATGCTAAAGCTATTATGTTAGGTCTTATATTGGTCTGAGATTATGATATCTTAGGCACTTTCTTTTAAATTTTGTGCTTTTAAAATACAAAATATTGTAAAATTAACTTATCATATCCATGTTGAATTTTGTATCAACTTGCATCAATCTAGCTTCAAATGAATGTAGCCTTACACTATGTGAATTATACATTATCTTAATTGATCTCAACTATTGAAAATCTAGGTAGTAATCTATAATTAGAATTTGTTGCAGCACTTTGTTCCTACCTGTAACAAAAAAAAATCAACCATTTGTAACATTGTCATCTAGTGGGTAAAATTATTATACAACCACTTTTTATATGTATTTAGCCCATATCTGAACACATATGTAGGGTGAGAATTTGTACTAAAAGCTTTCCGATATATTTTTTCATTAATATTACATTTTCTATACCAACCTCCAACATGAAATCAACTTTAGAAAGGATGGTAATCTCTAATAGAGATATTTGTATTCTTAAGGAAATAAAACTATTTATGGTCTCTTTTATTGTATCATATAGATACACTTTGATAACTAATATTTAAATAAGATGGTATGTTTGGAGGGCAATGATTAATATGTACAAGACCAAGTTCTTTCCTCCTAGTTCTCTTTCTTCTTCAAATAATTGTTTTCCTATTTTTTCACCCTTTGTAATAAATGTTTTATTTCTCCATTGTATGAATGGATGATATACTCTAGGATATTTTATAAGACCAATTTATTAGATATTTTATTTGGTTTTGATACACTTTTGTAACCAGGTTTTTGTATCCATGATGCTAGTAGTCTGTATGCCCTTTTTTTAGGTATTACTTAGGTCATAATGTCCTTAAAATAGTTTTCTTGCTATTTTTCTTTTGAATGTTTTGTACCTCTTCCATTAAAGCTTTATAATTTGAATTACTCTATTTCATATGGTGTTATGCTTACTTCTTTGTCTTGAAGCACTTTGAGGACCTTATTTTATGATAACACTTTAGTTGGGTTGACATTTCTTTCGCTGGCTAGGTAACTTTGCAAACCCTTTCAACTTCACCACCATATCTTTCTTTTATGTTGATCAAATTTTGAGTCATTATTATTTATTTGACTTGGAGTGCAAAAATATGTCATTAAGGGGGGTGGTATATAAATCATCTTCCTTATTTTCTCTTTCCAATAAGCTAGGGTTAAACAAGAACGTTGTGTAGTTCATTGCATGCATATTTTGTGTGATAGATTTGGTACTATCCATTTCTAGTTTTCATAATCTAATAAAATTAGCTACCAACCAATACTTTACCATTTTTAGCACACTATCAATCCAATTAATCCTAACTTTGAAAGGTGGTTCTATGTATTTTATTTATAAGTGCATATATGTATTCATGTAATCTCATCTCTAGAACTCATATTGTATCATCAACTAGATAAAATCATATATTTTCTATTTATATTTAGATTTATCATTATAAGTTATATAATAGTTTATATCATTCTTAGATCCTATATATTTTTTTGTTTGTAAAACTATTTCAAAATGAAACATTTTCAGTTCATTGTCTAATGGAAATATTGATGCAAATTTGACATCTTGGTAAAACCTATTTATTAAAATCTTGAAAAGTATGACCCATGATATATTTACTTCATTATAGTCTATGGAATCCCAATAGTACACTTATATGTCATTACTACTTAAGGATGACAATATTAAATATGTATTTCAACCCTTTATAAACATGTTTATGCTTGATACAATAAAATATAAACAATTAGAATTTATTACCACTTAAATAAAATCTTAGATCTCCATAATATATTATGAAGTGCTTAATGTATTTAGATAAAATATAAAATAATATCCAACATTTTTTTTCAACGAGTTTACACAGGTTTTTATGAGGGCTCCTGGTCCTCTCATAATGAGTGGGGTTTGAACCTTGGACCTCTCAAAGAGAGGCCAAAGCCCTTACCACTACAATAATCTTGCAACTATTTCAATGAGTTTACACGGGTTTTATGAGGGGTCATGGTACCTCATACCAAGTGAGGTTTGAATCTTGGACCTCTCAAAGAGAGGTCAAAGCCCTTATCAGTACAATAAGCTTGTAGCTAAATAATATCCAATATTATTTTGTATATAAAGGCTAAAACTGATGAGAGAATGTGAGTTAGGAGCAAGTGCAAGCTAGGAGAAGCCCCACTAGATAGCATGGAAGGAAAACCATATATGAAATACCTAATTGAAAGTCAAGATTCCTTAGCTGAAAGTATGGATGTCAAAGTTGGAGATAAGAGGGAAAATGAATATATAACAAGTTTGATCCAAAGAGTAGATGTTACATGAGAAGTGATTACCAATAATGAGATGAACGAGCATAATATAATGGTTCTTAAACCCAAAGGGTTAATATGTAACTTCTATGGATATTGGTTAGGGTTTTTGAAGATTCAAAATTGGATTAAGTGATTGTGAGATTTAAATTCAAATTACTCTATGAATTTTCTTTTGAAAGGTTTTTTCTCGTCATCTTTTACAGTTCAAAAATCAAGAATAAAATGGATGGTGGACCATGGTTTAGGGTGGATATATACCCTTTATTTAAGCCATAGAGTGAGAATTTATCTATCAAGATAAAAAATTTAAGAAGCTTTTGGTATGGCTTATGCTTTTTCGGACTACCATATCAACTTATGAATAAGATGTTTTGAATAATATTGGAAATACCCTAGCGAAGTTCATCAAGGAGTGACCAACTACTAAGGAGTGAAAGCATGTTATATATTTGTAAATGTGTTGCTATGGATATTTTAAAACCTTTTTCATAATCCATTAAGATTAAAATTGAATGAATAGAATGAGATCAATGTGTGGACTATAAAACATTAAATTTTTATGTTGCAATTATTATGAGATTGGACACATGGTAAGAGATTACAAAGTGAAAATAATGATGAAAAATATTGAAAAACTGGTCATGAGACAGACTTCAAGAAGCAAGAAAATTATATTATAATAGAAAATGGAGAAGTTCAAGGCTAGTCCACAGTAGAAAAATGAGTTAAGAAATCCTATCTACAATATCATGGTAAAGGCCGCCATAGTTTACTTGGATCAACCATTAGATAAGGGATTAAAAAGTACAAAGTCTAAGTTCAAATTCAAAAGGAATTAAAGGTGCAAACGAATATGTGGAGGAAATTTTTTAAACAAAGAAAGAAGAAGAGGTCAAGTTTATTCCAAAAAAATCATCTTCTTTTTCTTCAAGTTGTATAGAATCCTCTTGTGGTAATAGAAATAAAAGTAGGGTAAAAGTTATCTCTTGCACTTCAGGTTCTAAGAGCAACATAATAAAAAATGAGGATGGAGGAAATCCATAACAAGGTAATTGCTATGGAGAATTGTCCTTGCATTTTAAGGTTTCTAGGTAAACATAGCAATGAATTTTTTTTTGAGGTTATTCCTTGCACTTCAAATCCTTTAGAGTAATACAAACCTATAAATGATAATGTTGGCTATGAACAATGTAAAAATTTAGAAGAGACTGATGAAGATGAAAGTGTTGATGGGAATAAAAAGGAGAGGAAGACAAAAGAAGCAAATACAAAGAGAAGAAAACTTAGAATGATATTGATATGGGAAAATAAAAGTAAATGTTGCAAGTGTTAACCAAAAATAGGGTTAAACCCATAAATAAAAACAATGATTTACAATGAAATGATATCTTAGAATATTAATGGTATAAATAGGACCCCTAAAAAAGAGGTATTAAGGAACTTATAATTTATAGACAACATATTCATAGTAATGGAAAGCAAACAACAAACATATTAGTCATTCATGATGCTAACTTTTATGTTGACAAAATTCATATTTTATCTCTTAATGATAATGATGTTAAGGTGTCCAAGGTTAAAACCCCACTCAGTATGAGGGGATCGGGAACCCTCATAAAAACATGTGTAAACTCATTGAAAAAATGTCCTAGGGGGATAACACAACGGTTTGGGGTTTGGCTCTTCTTTGGGAAGTCCAAGGTTCAAACCACTATGTGTGTATGGTTATGTGTTAATTCTTTATTTATAGGTTTAGCTCTTGGTCTTATGAGGGGTAATGGTTGGAAAGGGACTACTCAGCCCTAAGCATCAATCATAGAGGTTTCTCACACTACCTTAATAAAAAAATAACAATGATGTCAAGGAGTTGATTTCACAACTTCTTAATAATAATAATATCAAGGAGTTGATTGTAATGGTTGGGAAGGGACTACTCAGCCCTAAGCATCAATTGTAGAGGTTTCTCACACTACCTTAATAATAAAAAAATTATGTCAAGGAGTTTATTTCACAACTTCTTAATAATAATGATATCAAGGAGCTGATTGTACACCCATAGTGGTTTGAGGAAGATAATGAATATCTTGGAGTTGATTTCACAACTTCTTAATAATAATGATATCAAGCAGTTGATTGCACAACCATAGTAGTTTGAGAAATATAATGAATATCTTTGATAAAAAGACAACTTGGATATGGTTTAATTAACCTAAATATAATGTAATAAGAGCAATGTAATACTTTGTTATTTTAACGAGAGTGGCTCCTAATAGAAGTCACACACAAATATTAAAATAAATAAAATAAAGATAAATATAGTATCATATGCTAATAACATAGTTCAATTATATTTTTTATAATAGTAGTAGAGGTTTCTCACACTACCTTAATAAAAAAATAATTATGTCAAAGAGTTGATTGCACAACTTCTCGATAATAATGATACTCCCCCTCATTCATAGTGAACATTTCACTTGTAGTAAACATTTAAAGGGGTGGGGTAGGAGATTATTTCCCTGTTTAAAAAATGATATCAAAGAGTTGATTACACAACCATACTGTTTAAAAAATATATCAAAGAGTTGATTACACAACCATAGTTAGAGGAAGATGATGAATATCTTTGATAAAAAAAACATGCAAGATATGATTTAATAAAAACAATGTAATATTTTATTATTTTAATGAGAATGACTCTTAATAAAAGTTTCACGTAACTATTAAAAATAAAAATAAATATAGTATCGTATGCCAATAACATAATTCAATTAAATTTTTAATAATATTATTATTTGATGAACAATATATATCTTTTAAATGGTAAAAACTTTAAGCTTTCCGTATGAAAATCCAAAGTTTAATTCATTAAAAAGTAGCCTTCCATATATATTTTAACGGTTATTATATGTTTTTATATAACTATAATTAATTATATTTTAAATTTTATAATAATAATAACAACTACTATTCACTAAATAAAATATATAATATTAATTGTTTTAAAGTAAAATACCTATTTTCAGTCCCCACTTGGAGAGATTTGAACTCTCCTTAAATGCTAGACCATCTTTATTTAAATCACAATAGTATTTTTAGTCTCCACGTGGAGACATTTGAACTCTCCTTTAATGCTATGACCATCATTATTTAAACCACAATGGTATTATGCACCTAATAATACCTTCCATAGAGATAAGTAGATTTGAAAGGATTTAACGGTCTTAAATGGAAGAAATTGGAGTAACTTCCTTTGAAGGCAAAGTAGCTATGTTTGTTACGTGACAGTTTCCCCAGCATGTAGCTATGTTTGTTACGTGACAGTTTCCCCAGCATGTACTCAAAATTGAAGCTGGTAACTATCTTTCTTTATAATTGATCATGGGTTAAGTTGTATTGTTTTCACTTTTAGTGTATTATAGCGTCAAATCATGGTGCTACCACTATAACTTTTAGCATATCATAGCGTTGTCATAGCATCAAATCATGGTGCTACCACTATAACCCATCCATATCTCGCCTCCGTAAACAGGTCTCGGAATGAGAGACCTCCATGTCTCAGGTCATCAAACTAGGACACACTGGTCAAACTACTACGTTTTTGTCTAAATTAAACATGCCCGCGAAGTTTAAACCTATATCTCTTCCTAGTAAGTGCCAAACTTCTTACCAATCCAGTAACCCTCACAAACTATTTTCGCCACAAAACCAAAAGATATCTCCTTTCATCATACGTTCTCCATGAAAATACAAAAAAAAAATAATAATAATATAATTCTCAAGTTTTTAAAACCACAATATCCACAATGAAATCATTACATTAGTTTTTAAATATTCCCTGGAGAGAAAAAACAAAGGAATAATGCGCATTCCTTTAACATATTCGCAATTTTTTGTCCTTGAATTCTCTTTCTCCGCTGGACATATCTCAATGCATCAAGAGTTAAATAAAAAATAATGGCCAGCCATGGCAAAATTTTCAAGAGTCACGAACTTGTCTATGCCTTTCACATTGCCTCTGTCAATTGGCATATAATTATTCATATCCCTCTAATCTTGTGTAGTCTCTGCAACTTTAATATATCAGGAAGACAATAACCTAGTCCAATAAACTAACAAAATACCGCGACTTAAGACAAAAACTAAAGACAACTTCGTTGTGGCTATGCAATGGCCACGCAGGCGACAATCACTAATATCATCAAACAAACACCTCCCAAGAAAACAAAACAAGAGGATTGGCCAAAGACAACAATCATGGCATGGAGATGATCGTTGCAAAGAAAGACATTTGATTACAGTAAACTGTTCTGTGTGGAACAGTGTGGTAATAGGAATATGTTATCACAATGAATTTGGTAGATGTTAAAAGAGCTAACTACTTTTAGATAATTATAAAAAATTATTATACATCGAATAAATTTCTTTTTTTATTATTATCATAAAAATTATAGTTTTGTTCAAGTAAACTTTTACTTTAAATAAAGGATTTTGAAGGGCTAGTGAAATAGCTGACTTTAAGTTGGTAAACACTTAGTTGTTGGTCTACTTCCTTTGCCCTAACCCTAACATTTGGTAAGTGTAAGAAACACCTACAACTGATATTTTGGGTTGAAATTCCTATTCTAACCATGACAATGAGGTCAAGATCTACACAGACACACATAACCGTAAACCTCCCAAAGAAAAGTCAAACCCTAAACCCATTGTGTTATCCTTGAAACCATAACGATATAATATTTTAAAGGTCAACTGCACCACACACACTAAAAAACGTTAATAAAAAACTACAGCAAACATTCAAGAATAAGAATAAGAGTTTACATAGTAGATGTTTAAGGAAAACAAAATTTCATAAAAAAATAATTAACTATTAAAGTGGAATGAAATTTCAATCATAGAATATGTTACTAGATTTGCATCATTACATTAACCGTTTAGAAAAGAGATTCGAACTTAAACCAACAAAAAATGACTTGGCATTGAGTCGAAGCTACATTACATTGGAAATGATAACGGTTCGAATGGTGACGTCTTTGCACAGGACGAGAAAGACAAAGAAAATGGTGTCGAGGTGTTTGAAAATAATGCAAATATGATTGGATTCTAGAAAAGTGGGAGCTCGACAAGTGAAAATATTTTAGAGGGCATTTTTTTAGTCTTCAGTGGAGCAATAATGCGAGGTACTAAATGGATCGATAGCGGGAATAAAGAGGATGTTAATCATCCTCAAGGAACACGAGTTAGCACATATTCCCAAAGGTTTTTCAATCATGATTAGGCCATGCAAGGGATGACAAAAATTTTTGCGAAGGTAACGAAAAATGGAGGACTGAGCAAAGAATTGCATGCAAATGTGAATTTATACAACGAAGATTTGTTGGAGGATGAGGCTATCAGATTAGACAGAATAGAATCCATGTTGGTAGATTTAGGTGAGGATGAGTTTACTTTTATGGCAGATGAACATGAAGAGTATTTGGCAGCAAGGAATAACCTCTTGAGAAATGGAGTTATTCTGTTTTTTTCTTCGCAAAATGCAAAATGCCCTCAAAAGCTAATTTTCAAAAATGGGTACAATTGAATTAGGAGGCTAAAGGATTTCATGTGCAATCCTACTGGGGTTTGGGAGGACGCTATATTTCTATTATTTTTTATTCTTCGAAAGCTGCCAAATTTGCGTTGCAATTCGAGACATGGTCTATTGTGGGTTCGGTTGCGTTTGTTCAATCATGGTGGCTGAATTTTGACTCTAAATATGTTTTGCAGGCTAGATATCCTCTTTAGATAAAATTTGTTGCCATGAAATCAAAATTTTGAGGTATGATCTGTTCCATAGCTCAAAGATTTGGATGAATTAGCCCAAGGGTGTGTGTAGAAGTTGACCTGCAAAGGAAGTTGTTGAAATGTTTGAAAATCATCACACAGGAAGGGGTAATCTCGCAAGAGGTTCGATATTTAAATTTACCTAATGACTACTTTTTTTGCTAGTCTCATGATCACTTTATCCGTGACTGTCCTTTGAGAAAACTAACTTCAAAACACATAAAATGAGAAGGGTGTGACGGGACCTTACGCAAAACATATTTGATGATGACAAAATGCAGGTCAAGAAATTATGGATCTATTAGGAGAGCCCGCTGTCTTTTAAGGGGTGCACAATTTAAATCCTTACTCCTTTGGCTGGTTTTTATGACAATTTGTGTCCTTGGAATTTTCTTCCATGGGCATACAATCTCCTACTTCTTTCGTCCTTTATGGGACACGCCACCAAAGCTCTTCACCAACATCCCTCATTATTATGTCGAAAATGTGTCCATGAAGACCCTTTGTGGCATTCATGGGTGGGGAATCAAGGACACCCTTAGGCATTTTTTCGATGCCATCCTTTTCAGTAATGAGCTAGACATATTGACAATAATATGGAAGGAGCTAGATCCTGTGGTGACAAAGTTTGTGATCATCGAATCCAATACAACCTTCAGAGGCCTACCAAATCCAGTACATTTTGATATCAACAAGGAAAAGTATGAGTTTGCAAAAGCCAAGGTGAAGCATGGAATTGCTCCTAGCAGGCCCCTGTTTCCTGGAGAGAGCCCCTTTGTACTAAAGGTAAGTCAAAGAGTGATGTTGGATAAGATGCTAAGAGAGGCAGGTGTGTGGAAAGATGACCTTGTGATCATGTCATATGTGGATGAAATACCTAGTGCCCACACCATAAACCTTCTTAGGTGGTGTGACAATATACCTCCTGTGATCCACTTACAACTAAGGAACTACATGTACTCCTTTGAGTTCCTTGTGGGTTATGATAGTTGGTGAGCACAGGTCCACTGCTACAAGCCAAGGAAAACATGATTTGCCAAGCAGATGAGATATTTGCAGATGCAGGGTGGCACTGTAGCTTCTGCTTTCTCCACATAAGTGACTTCCAATTTAATATGAAAGCTTATAGTCATGTGGATAGAGTGAGGTTCTCTTATTTCTTGGATCCTAAAAGAATACAAGACATAATTTGCATAGGGATAGATCTGTTTGACATGCTGCCAGAGGAGTACACTTTCCAAAGTATAATTGGAAAGATGGGCTCCACACCTCATTTTTATTCTCGCAGTAGCATCTTCCCTCTTACCTAATAGACAATGCCGAAAGGTTCGGTACCTTCTACCAGGTGGTTGTAGGAGGGAAGCAGAATAACCCTCCATTTCATTTTCTTCAACTCAAGGCCACAACGCAATGATTAGACTGGTGTTTAACTGACCCACCTATCACTAATGAAAGACATTGTTATGAATTTCTTTGTGTATAATACATCATGCTTATATAACAACATATATGTGCACTTATCTTAGTTTTGGAATCCTCAGATGGAATCCAAAGATGGATAGTTTTTAAAATTAAAGGATTGTATTTAGATCTTTTACTTTTGAAAAACTATAACTTTTTTTTTAAGAGATTAAGAGTTTATAAATAGACTCAATTCTCATCTCAAAATTGATAGATATTTATATCTTTTTTTCAATAATAATAAATTTGAATTTTTTTTTTTTTAATATTTTTCAATTTTTTTTACAAATACAAATATTTCAAAATTTAGCATCTTTAGACATTTTTTTAAAGAAGTATTCACAATAACAAAACACCATCTCTACTATCTACACACTACATCTTAATAGTGTAATATTTTCAAACATTAGCGTGCTTATTTAGATTGATAGTTTCCTTCTTGAAGCATAAGTGCAACAACAAGAACTAAAATAAATAGTTTATATAAAAATATATTAATGTTATAAAATACAATAAATATTATCAATAGAAAACATTAAAGTAACTCTCTTGATTCGATAAACGAAATTTCAAAGTGCTAAGGCTTTGGGTTTTTTCTTAAAAACGTCTTTAGGAACCATATCTTATCCGATCCAAGGCTTAGGGTTTTTTCTTAAAAACGTCTCTAGGAACCATATCTTATCCGATTCAAGGCTTAGGGTTTTTCTTTAAAAACGTTTTTAGGAACCATATCTTATCGAACCATATCTTATCTGATTCAGTTAATTCTTGGACCTTAAAATGAATGATCATATGCATTGAATAGTTTTAAAATGAGTGATCATATATAAAAAATCTAAGCAATATTGAGAAAAATACAACCCTGTGAAGTCAATTTAAAATGAATGATCAGAATTAAAAAAATTTCCTCAAGAACTTCTCATATTTTAAAAGCCATATCTTAGCAAAACATTATCTAATTCAACTGATTTTTAGCCCGAACTTACGCAAAATTTCAACTCTACTTAAATACTACAACCATCAACCATCATTGTTTAAATCACAAATACTTTTTATTACCCATGCGGAGACATTTGAACTCTCCTTATAAATGCTATGACCATCATTATTTAAACCACAATGGTATTATACTTGAAACGATATAACGGTCTTCAATGGAACAAGTTCTTATAGATAAGTAGATTTGAAAGGATTTAACGGTCTTCAATGGAACAAGTTCGTATAAATAAGTAGTTTTGAAAGGATTTTACGGTAAACAATGGTAGATGTAATCATTTTTTTTAATAATTAAAAAAAAAAAAATTAAAAAATTAACTAAAATTGAAGCTACAGTGTCACTTATTTGATATCTTTCCTATAAAACTTTGGTGCGATCCCATAAGATATCTCTCTTCTCTCATCATACGTTCTCCATGAAAATACACATAACCAGAACTAGAAGAAAATAATATAATTTTCAAGTTATTAAAACAACAATCCTCTATCTCTTGCATAAGATCCACAGTGAAACAATATATTATTGTAAAAATATACCTTAGAGAGCAAAACAAAGGAATAATGTACACTCTATTCGTATTCGTTATTTTTTGTCCTTGAGTTCTCTCAGCTGGACATATCTCAATGCATCAAAAGAGTTAAATAAAAAATAATGGGCAGCCATGGCGAAATTTCAAGAGTCACGAATCTGTCTATGCCCTTCACATTGCCTCTGTCAATAGGCATATAATTATTCATATCTCTCTAATCTTGAGTAGTCTCTGCAACTTTAATATATCAAGAATTCAATAGCCTAGTCCAATAAACTAACAAAATACCGTCAACTATAAGACAAAAACTAACTCCGTTGTGGCGATGCAGGCGGCAATCACTAATATCATCTAAAACAAACACCTCCCAAGAAAACAAAACAAGAGGAGTGGCCAAAGATAACAATCCAAATCATGACATGGAGATGATCGTTGCATATAAAGACATCTGGTTACAGTAAACTGTTCTTTGTGGAACTGTGTGGTTACAGGAATATGTTATGGGAAATTATAGAATGTGAAAAATATCACAATTTAAAAGAGTTGACTACTTTTATATAAAGATACGGTGTGGTTAAGTAATGCACTAAAAAATTAAAAGACAAGAAAAGAAGTCTGGTCCGTCACGAAGTTTCCTTGCAAGATGGTCATCTCCATGCAAGCTGGACGTCTTGTCTTTGTCATTACAAGTTGTGTATATAGACATTATATATACACCCATATGAGCATGCCGGGATAAGGTTGCTCTTCGTTATCTTCAATCCTGTTGAAGCTGCTACCCGTTTCTGGAACCATATTGTTCATGATTGCATGGCCGTTGTTATGGTGAGGGCTGGTTTTCTAATATCAGTAATATCAAGATGGTTTTGCTAATGTTTCTTTAAGTCTGTTTAGAAAGTTTATCATAGGCTTGAAGCATGTATTGGAATATAACGGTTCTTGGAGTGGTGGATTTCATGAGGGTGTTGGCTTGGAGTTTGGAATTCAAAGTTGGGGGTACTAAAGCGGAAGAAGTTTGATCTAGTGGGAAGAAGAAGATTTTATTTTACTAGTGGAGGAGATTGTCCATCATGGGGGAGGCTGGATATTCTATCTACAAGAAAACTGATAAAGGTTTTCATAGCATCTATCATAGGGTATGGATTCTTTTACCCCTTAAAGATTTTGGTTTTATGAGGTGTGTTGGTTGTGACCTAAACGAATTATCTTTGCCCAGAAATGCTGATTATGGACTGGAGGCAATGAACATTTGATGTCTGTGTTGATAGTTGTCTTGGGTGGTGATAGAGAATTTTCATTTGATGGTTTCTTATGGAATGTAAGGTTCTGTCAGTTTTGCCAAGTTTTTTGAATTTTTGTTTTGTCTGTCATTCTGTTAGCCGGTTTGCTTTTATGGGTATACAAAGTTTCCCATTTGAAGGATTCAAAGTCTTTGTTATAGGGCTCCAACTCATAAAGCGGATCTTGAATTCATCCTAAACAGAATCCTGTTGGGGTTGTTTTCGTTAAAAACCAATACTTGTCCCACCCCCACGTGATGTACGATTGCCCAGCGAGGAAGGACCCCTCGGTTTTGAACCAGAGGCATATTCACGGATGTTGGTGTTAGGCCAGTAAAAGAAACCCTTTAAGGTCCCAGCCTAGGCAGCAGGCCCATCATCTCTGTTGTAACAAGGAAACTTTTCACAATTTAAACTTTACCTTGATTTATTGGTTCAAAAGTCAAATTATGCACCCCTTTGGTTTGGATGTTTTCATAAGGGTCATGGTAAATTGGGACCTGCCAATCCATCCTAGACAGAAGATTTTAAGGTAAAGCAAACTGACCATATAGCATTCTTTTAATGCTAGGATGTTTAAGTCACAGCGGAGGTCTTTTGGTATTGGGTTTAGAAGGAATTTATTCCAACTTAATTATTAAGGGTAGTTTGTGGTCTATTAAGTATTGTGGATTCACCTCTACATACAGATCTATGGATCTTGCTTAATCCTTATGCTTCATTAATTTGTGATTTTTGTATGTTAGTATTAATTCGATAATTACAGCAATAAAAGAAAATAAACAGCAATAATCTTAAACAAATATTCACACAATTCAAAGAGAGACACCAAATTTACGTGGAAACCCCAAAATGGGTAAAACCACGATCAAAATATTTTTGTAGATTTTTATTGGAAAAACATATGAATTGATTACAATCCTTAATTGTTGTATTAGACTGCAATATTTCCTTCTCCAACTCTGCTTCCCCTACTCTGATGTCTTTCCTACCCTTTGTTCTTCTATCAACTCAGTTTCTCCTTCCTTCCTTGTTCTCAAGAGTTCTCTTGAAGATTTTGGAATGCCTCCTTCTCTTCTAAAAGTTTCTCTTCACATTAGAATGATATAAACATCCTTAGAACTCATATATATATAGTCCTAATTTAGGTTTGAGAAATTCTATTTTTAAGCTGTTGTTAGTACTTTCCGAAATCTTGCCACTTTTCCTCCTACAACTAGTTGTAAGCTTAAAATTGCCATAACTTTTGCTAGAGAGCTTCGTTTGACATGATTCAAAGCTTGATGGAAAGATCTCGAGATAATATTTGCAATGGTACTAAATTTGCATACACAACATCAATATTTTAGAAGATTCAGGTGAAAATATGGTTCAACAACACCAATTCCCTGTAATAGTCCACGAATTTCAAAAGGTCGTATCTTTCGATCCACAATGAATTTTCTAGTTCTTTCAACTATTCTAGATACCCATTTGGCCAAATTAGAAATGTAGAAAGTTTTAAAAAAATTAGGCACTTTGAAATTTTACCCTTTTTCTTTCCTTGCTCGTTTCAGCTCTCGATTTACACTATAGAACTATTTTGAGCTCCTGATCATGCCTCCCCCATTAGAGGATTTTGGTCCCTCAAAATATTATTGAGTTAGATGAGGGTATTGCACCTCCACCTATCTCCTTGAGAGCCATTTTGCCTTGCTTAGCGATTTCCCCTTTGGACAGATTAGCCATAGCTCCTCTTCTTCTTGGCGAGTTGTCCGCTTCTTCTTATCCAAAACCAAATCTTCCTTGGCTATCTCAAACTCAATTGAGACTAGATCATCCAACTTAGGCAAAATTGGAGATTCTTCTCGTTCATCTAGTAGAGAAGGCTCAAACAACCTTAGGTTCTCCACGTTCACAATAGAGTACATTTGCATGTAGTTGGGCAATTCAAGATGAAAAGCATTCTCCCCATACTTTTCCAAAATTTTAAAAGGACCATACCTGATGGGTTTGATTTTCTTCCCAAATCCTTGCAGCCTTTCCTTGCCTAAGTACAACCATACCAAATCTCCCACTTGAAAATCATGAGACACTTTGTGCTTATCATGGCGTTCCTTGTATTGTTGTTGAGTTTTCTTCAACTTCTCTTCTATTTTTTATTGTATTAGTTGAATACACTGAATGAATTTTAGTGCTTTATCTCCTTCCAACTCAGATCTACTTGGGTCTTGCCCACTTTCAAAGGCTCCATCAAAAGGTGAGTGTGGCTGAAAACCATAACACACCTCAAATGGTGATAACCTCATAGATGAGTGTATTGCTTGATTGTAGCAGTATTGGACATATGCTAGAATTTCATCCCAAGTTTTTGGATTACATTGATTATATCCCCATAATAAATGCACCACTATTCTATTGACCACTTTTGTTTACCCATCCATTTGTGGATGAAATATTGTTGATCTTTTCAGCTTGGTGTCCAACATTCCCCAAAGTGCATTCCAAAATTTACTGAGGAATCGAGTATCACGGTCACTAATGATGCTCTTTGGTAATCCAAAATGTATAAAAATATTTTCAAAGAATAATTTGGTTGTCCCTTCTACTATAACAATCTTCTTGCATGGCACAACAATTGCCATCTTGCTAAATCTATCAACTATTACAAACATATAGTCATTTCCTCTTCGAGTGGTTGGCAAGCCACCCAAGAAGTCCATTGAAATGCTTTCCCATGGCCGATTTGGAACTGGTAGGGGAGTGTACAACCCCAATTTATGGTTGTTGGGTTTGCTTGTGTTACATGTTGCACATCCATGGATAAATTTGGAAACATCATTTTGCATGTTGGGCCAATAAACATACCTCTGCAGATTCGCTACAGTCTTGTGCACACCAAAATGACCAGCAATCAATGAAGTATGAGCTTCCCTAATCAACTACAAGTGATTATTGCCCTTGGGAATATAAAGCTTACCTTCTTTGAACAATAAGTCATTCTCCACATGATAGTCTGCATTGGATTTGCCTTGCATGCCATGCTTCAACTTCTTGTATTTGTCTCCCAATTCATCATCCTCATCATATTGTCCCTTATATTCCTCAAATGAGAAGGGCTCTAACTCCATCACCATAGATGCAATATTTAGAGGAGGTCTGGACAACATATCAACAAGCTTGTTGGTTTTTCCCTTCTTGTACTTAATCAGGAGATTGAACTATTGTAGGAAACCCATCCACTTAAAGTGCCTTGACTATTGTAACTTGCTTTGTGTTTGCAAGTACTTTAATGGCTCATGGTCCGTATGCACAATTGTTTCTTTGCCCAATAGATAATGTCACTATTTCTTCACCACTTGGACTAGTGCAAACAACTCTTTATCATATGTTGGGTAGTTAAGAACAACCCCAAAGAATAATTCAGAATGATAACAAATAGGTCTACCTCCTTGAAGTAGGACAACTCCCATTGCATGTCCAAAAGCATCTATCTCCACCTCAAAAGGTATCCTCATGTCTGGCATAGCAAGCATGGGTGCATTGCATACCTTATCCTTTATCTCCTGGAATGCTTTATTCTTAGCTTCACCCCAATGAATGCTCTTGTTCTTCTGCAACATCTTTAGCAAAGGTGTTGCTATGTGTGAGAAATCCTTGACAAATTTTCTAAGGTATTGGACTACCCCAATAAAACTCCTCAATTTAGTCTGAGTTTTGGACTTTGGCCAATCCCTTATGGCTGCCACTTTGGATGGATCAATCCTTATCTCTCCATTGCCAATGACATATCCCAAATAAACCAAAGATATTTTTCCAAACTCACACTTCTTCAGATTCAATTTCAAATCTACCTTTGTTAATGTTTCAAAAACTGACCTTAAGTGTTGTATATGCTCTTCCCATGTAGGACTGAAAACTAATATGTCATCAAGGAAAATAATTACATACCTATCCAGGAAAGGTCTCAGCATGTCATTCATCAGCCTCATGAATGTTGTAGGAGCATTGGTTAATCCGAATGGCATCACCAACCATTTGAATAGACCTTGCTTGGTCTTGAAGGTTGTCTTCTAGATGTCTTCTTCCTTCATCTAGATTTGATGGTATCCTGATTTCAAATCCAACTTTGTGAAATACCTTGCATGCTTCAACTGGTCCAACAAGTCATCAATCCATGGTAGTAGGTACCAATTCTTAATGGTAATCTTGTTCAATGCTTGGTAATCAATGCACATCCTCCAACTACCATCCTTCTTTGGAACTAGTACAATTGGGGATCCCATTGGTGATGCACTTGGGTGAATCAGTCCTTGATCCAATAGCTCTTGTACTTGCTTCTTCACCTCATCTGATTCCATTATGGATTACCTATACAACCCAATGTTTGGAATAGGTGAATCAGGTAGTAATTGGATCTCGTGCTCCACTTCACGCTTTGGTGGTAAGCCTTTTGGTGCTTGCATCAGTTCTCAAAAAATTTGTAGCAATGACTCCATTTCTAGATTTTGTTTTGGAGTGCAATCAACTGCTTCAACCTCCTTGCTGATTTGAGCACTATCCTTTGTACCTCTTATCATCAGAAGCACCAACTTTTTTCTCACATTCACTAGGTGTTTGGCTTGTTGTGTTGTCACAAGTTGGAATTTTTTTCCATCTTACTAGAATTTACCAGGAACTTAGTACCATATTTTCTTAGTTCCCATTGATTCAACCTTCTTCTGAATAAGCCATCCCTTTCCCATATGTATGGGCTACCAAAGATGACTTGACAAATGTCTAAGGGTACTACATCACAAGTGATTGTATCCTTGAATTTATCATTGATAGAAAACCCAATAGTACATTGCTTTGTTACCTGGAGCTCCACATCCTTTTGCACCTAGCCCAATGGGTATGGTTGTGGATGATCTATAGCTTTCAACCCCAACTGCTTCACTAGATCTTCAAAAATCATATTTCTTTGTGATCTCGTATCAAACAATGTTGTAACTTTTATTTTCTTCACTTGGATATACACCCAAAACAACTCCTCCTTCTTGGCTTCAAGAGTTTGCTCCTCCTTCTTAGAGGGCTTCTCCTACCTTGAGGGTTGGGATTTGGTGACACACACCACTTTACCCTCTTCATCCCCTTCATTATAGTTGTCCTCTTGGTGTTCTTCCTTCTTGCATGCACTTGCTGCTTTCTTCTTACCCTTGTTCCACCATTTGGGCCTCTTCTCGGGATGCAACTTCCAGCAATCTTCACTTGAATGGGTGTTGACATCGCACTCCTTGCAATGCTCTTCACTTTGCTATGATTTGGTTGTTGTTGCTCTAGATTTCTTCTTACCCTTGTTGTTGGAACCCTTGGATTTTTTTACGACTTTTGAGGACTTTGAAGGGTTTGGGGTTTGCTTTTCCTTCATGGGTTTATGACTCTTCATCTCCAAGTAAGTGGCTTTGATGCATGCTTCATCAATGCTCTTGACATCAAATAATGCCAATTCTATCTTGATCTAAAAGTGCAGACCACTCTTGTACTTCTTGAAGATCTGGGGGTCTTGCAGATTTATGCCCAACATCATCGCTTGTTTCCTGAATTTGGTGGTGTATTCTTGAACATTCTGCCCTTATTTCTACCACAAAAATTGCCATTTCTCCTCAAGCCTTTCTTGATACCCTATGGGATAAAATTGGGCTCTGAGGGCTTTGGAAAATTCTACCCATGTATGTACTGGTGGTTGTTGGTTTCTTGCCAATCCAACAACATATGCCTCCCACCATGTGAGAGCATGGCCACCAAGCTTTAGCCTAGCAAAGTTGATCTGTTGTACCTCTGTATAACCCTTGGTGTTGAAGTAAACTTCTAGCTATTTGAGCCATCCATCCAACTTCTCAAGATCTAGTTCCCCACTATAGACTGGAATATCTAATCTGACCTCCATTTTGAATGGATCTGGATCAAGGGTTGTGATGAGGAATTTTTAGGTTGTTTTGATGAAGGTCCTTCAACCTCTTTTCCCTTTTCATCATTGGAAGAATTTGAATCAGAATCAGAATCTGATCCTTTCCTTCCCTTCCTTGACTTCTTCAACATCATCTCCATCAGGCTTTGGAGGGTATCTTCCATTGCCAGGAACCTCCATTGGAAATCCTCTTGTGACATGGTTGGGGTTTGTGCTTGATCTACCATCTGTCTAGATCTGATCCTTCTACTCCCAATCTCAGGGTTATAAGGAAATAACTCTCCTTTTAGGGATCTTCTACCTTGCATACACAGGCCTCATGAAAGAAATTGCTCTGATACCAAACCTGATCCGTAAAGTGCCACACTATGGATTCACCTCTACATACAAATCTATGGATCTTGCTTAATCCTTATGCTTCATTAATTTGTGATTTTTGCATGTTAGTATTAATCTAATAATTGCAACAATAAAAGAAAATAAAAAACAATAATCTCAGACAAACATTCACACAGTTCAAAGAGAGACACCAAATTTACGTGGAAACCCCAAAATGGGTAAAACCACGATCAAAAGTAATGCACCTTGCTGGAGCCATAACTTGTGAATTGTACGCTCGTTTGCCTTGAAATTTAATAGGTGGTTCTGCATGCGTGTTCTACATAAGGAAATATTATATTGGCTTGACTCTCCAAAAATCATGTTTTTGGGACCTAACTCCGACATCTAGTGTCCCAAATTTAGCTTTTAGAATAGGTTCTTGAGTTTTTTGGGTTTTTGTGCATGTTAGAAGTTTATTATCTTTTGTTATACTTTAAGTTGAGACCTAATATTTTTAAGTAAGGTTTGTTATTGTAAGGGGGATGTGCATACCAAATTTGGGCGCAATCCGAATCATTTCTATTTTTAGCAATTTTTAGAAAAAATATCTATTTTTAGCAATTTTTACAAAAATATGTTTTTAGAGTTTCTTTGGGGTTTATTTGGTTTTTGGTTGCTATACGATGGATTGTAATCTTTTGGAGAAAGTGTGTGAATTCAGGAATGAGAAGAATATCAATTTGCAGGTTTCTTCCATTATATTGCATTTGTGTTATGTGATTGGAGTCCATTTTGTTGGTCTCTTGTAGCTAAGTTCACATCATTTGGTATCAGATCAGGTGTGATCTCGCTAGTGAAGGGAAGATGACACATAAGATATGCCCAGATGAATAGGAAGATCAAGGATCTGAATGCAAAAATAGCATAGCTGACTGGTGTGATTGATTGCATGGGAGAGAGACATCCCAGGGCGCGTGTAGATCAAGGATCTGATGATGAAAACATACCTTAGAAACATGGATCTGAGGTCCATACAGAAGCAGAACCAGAGGGCCTAGAGTAAGAAGGACACGATTTTGAAAATTGGTTGATACGAGATCTAGAGGGGCTTAAGGGGAATTGATATGGGATCAAGATTGAGGTTCTCGAGTATGCTGGTGGGTTGAAACTAGAGGAGTTGATCGATTGGATCAATAGCCTAGAAAAATATTTTGAATGGAGTAACCTTGCTGAAGAGAAGAAGGTTAAAGCTCGCATGCACAAAGTTGAAGGGACATGCATTGATTTGGTGGGATCATTTACAGACTACACGATAAAGAAATGGAAAGAAAAAGATCAGGGATTGGACAAAGATGAAGAAGAAGTTATAAGAAAAATTTATACCTGTAGACTACTCCCAAACCCTATTTCGTAGATTTTAGAATCTCTGACAGAAGGATCAAAGCATCGAGGACTATACTAATGAATTCTACAAGCTATCCATTCGAGTGGAGCATAATGAAATGGAGCACCAAAAGGTTGCTAGGTATGTAAATGGCCTAAGTTTTGTTGTCCAAGATGAGATGAGCATGCATCACACTCTTAAAGTGGAGAATGTATATCAAACGGCCCTTAATGCAGAGGAGAAATTGAAAAGGGTTAATAGAAGAGGTAAGAAGGTATTCACACCCTCTTCAGTTCGAGGTCAAAGTGGATCTAATTTTCTCAAGGGAGAATCCTCAATACCTGCTAAACAAGAAGAAGATGGGCAGAATCTAAGAGGAAGAGGATACCAACGAGGTAGAGGTTACGATGGTGGACGAAATGGAAATGATCCAATAAGGTCATATACCTGTTATGGATGTGGTGAGGAGGGGCACATAGCATTTGAGTTTCCCCAATGTGATGTCCAAGAAAGGGGTCAAGGAGGACAAGGAAGGATCAATCTGGTTGAGATGGAAGAGCAGGATGAGGATGAAGTTGTTGCTGACATGGGGGAAGCACTTATGATAAGGAGGACGCTGATTGTTCCTAATAAATAGAAGGTGCAGAGCAAAGTGAAGGGGCAAACCATAGATGGTGATGATTCTGGGCTACGAACAAACATCTTTCGAACAAGGTGTACATCAAGAGGGAAGGTATGTAACATTGTCATTTATGGTGATAGTTGTGAAAATATGGTGTCAAATGTCATGGCTGATAAAATGAACCTGGAATATGAAAAGCATCCTTATCCATATTGCATCTCATGGATTAAGAAGGGGAATGAGGTAATAGTAGATCAAAGGTGTTTAATTAAATTTTGAATTGGGAGTACTTACAAGGATGAAGTGTGGTGTGATGTGATACCGATGGATGCATGTCACATTCTATTGGGAAGACCTTAGCAATACGATAGGGCTACTAACCATAATGGGAGAAAGACTACTTACACATTCTATAAGGACAATGTAAAGGTAGTTCTTGTACCTCTGAAGGAGGATTAGTCGAGTGAGAGTTTGTTGATGATGGAGTTTCTTATAGAGATCAAAGACATTAGCTTCTGTTATGGCTTAACAGCTAGGAAGCTAGAAACAGAGGAAGTTGTTATTCCGACAACAGCAGCTAAGTTGCTAAGTGAATATAAAAATGTCACACCATAGGAGTTACCAGATGGACTACCACCAAAGAGGGATATCCAACATCACATAGATTTTATTCCAAGATCAGTGCTCCCAAATCAGGCAACTTATCGGTTGAACCCAACATAGAATGCAGAGTTGAGTAGGCAAGTGACAAAGTTGATAAAGAAGGGATTAGTTAGGGAGAGTATGAGTCCATGTGCAACTCCAGCATTGTTGACCCCAAAGAAAGATGGTTACTGGCAGATGTGTGTGGATAGTAGAGCCATAAACAAGATCACAAGAAAGTATCGGTATCCTATGCTGAGAGTGGATGACATGATGGATGGATTGGCTAGACCTAAATACTTCAGTAAAATTGATCTGCAAAATGGCTACTACCATATTAGAATTAGAGAAGGGGATGAATGGAAGACAACTTTTAAGACAAAATATGGGTTGTATGAGTGTATGGTGATGCCATTTGGGTTGTCTAATGCACCCAGTACATTTATGCGGTTGATGAACAAAGTACTGCGAGAATATAATGGTAAGTTTGTGGTTGTGTATTTTGATGATATTTTGATTTATAGTAAAAGTGAAGAGGAGCATTTGTTACACCTAAAATTAGTGTTAGACGTGCTCAGGAAGGAGAAATTGTATGTCAACCTAAAGAAATGTAGATTTTTTCAGGATAGTTTAGTGTTTTTAGGATTTGTAATCTCAAGAGATGGCATGAGGATGGATGACGAGAAAGTGAAGGCGATTTTGGAATGTCCTCTTCCACGAACGATAACTTTAGTAAGGAGATTTCATGGCCTAACTACCTTTTACAAAAATTTCATCAAGAACTTCAGTAGTTTAGCTGCCCCTATAACTGAGTGCACGAAGGGGAAAGAGTTTGTATGGACTATGGCAACAACAAAGAGTTTTGAACTCTTGAAGAAGAAGGTGTCGAAAGACCCTGTTCTAGTGTTACCATATTTCAGTAAGGTGTTTGAGGTTGATTGTGATGCCTCATTTGTTGGAATTGGTGGTGTCTTAAGTCAAGAGGTTCGTCCTGTAGCATTTTTCAGTGAGAAGTTGAATGATGCAAGGAAGAATTATTCTATATATGATGTGGAATTTTATGCAATTGTGCAAGCATTGCAACATTGGAGGCACTACTTACTCTCAAAGGATTTTGTGTTGTTTACTGATCATGAAGCATTGAGGTATGTCAACTCTCAGAAAAGGTTAAATAGTAGGCATGCCAAATGGGTTTCATTTTTTGCAACAATATACATTTGTCCTGAAGCACAAATCGGGAAAACAAAATCAGGTTGTTGATGTATTGAGTAGGAGAGTTGTGTTGTTGGCCACTATGGAGAATGAAGTGGTAGGATTCTAGGGGATTAAATATCTGTATGAATCTGATGCAGATTTTGGGAAAATTGTGCAATAGTGTAAAAGTGCAGTAGAGGGTGAGTCTTGTACTATTTTTGAAGAGTATTTTTTACAGAATAGTTACTTGTTTAAGGGTAATCGATTATGCATTCCCAATGGCTCTATGAGAGAGAACATCTTGAGGGAATTACATAGTGGGGGTTTGGCTGGTCATTTTGGAGTAGCCAAAACTACCACTCTTGTAGATGAGAAGTACTATTGGCCAAAAATGAAGATGGACATAATCAAGTTTGTCTCTAGATGCAGAGTATGTCAAATGGCTAAGGGCCATGCGCAAAATACAAGGTTGTATATGCCACTACCGGTTCCTATAGGACCATGGACCGATATGAGTATGGATTTTGTGTTGGGGTTGCCCAAGACACAGAGGGGTAAGGATTCAATTTTTGTTGTGGTAGACAAATTTTCAAAAATGGTGCATTTCATTGCTTGCTAGAAAACTAATGATGCAACTAGGACTGCAATCTTATTCTTTGATGAGATTGTGCGATTGCATGGTGTTCCAAAGACTATTACTTCTAATCAGGATATTAAGTTCTTGAGTCACTTTTGGAGGACAATGTGGAAGAAGTTGAACACCAGGCTGCAGTTCAGTAGTACTTACCACCCACAGATCGATGGGCAAACAGAGGTAGTGAACATAAGCTTGGGAAACCTCTTACGGTGCATAGTTGGAGAAAAACCAAAACAATGGGATTTAGCCTTGTCACAAGCCAAATTTACATACAACAATTCAGTGAACAGGTCGACAGGTAAATCTCCTTTCCAAATTGTTTATGGTCAAAATACTAGAGGTGTATTAGATTTGGTTGAGTTACCAATTGGGGAACGAGTTAGTGATGATGCGAAGCATTTATCGAGCATATCCAAAAAGTGCAAGAGTCGGTGAGGGAAAAATTGCAGAGTAGTAATGCTCACTACAAAGAGTCTGCTAACGCACACAGAAGGGTGAAAGTGTTTGAAGAGGGTGCTATGGTCATGGTTCATCTTAGGAAAGAAATATTTTCTAAGGGGACATATAACAAATTGAAACTTAAGAAAATTGGGCCATGCAGGATTTTGAAGAAGATCAATGATAATGCCTATAAAGTGGAGCTGCCTGATGAATTTGATATTTCACCCATTTTTAATGTTTTTGATTTATTTCAGTATCTTGGTACTGTCGAGGATGGTGAATTACAAGAGACAACAAATTGGGCACGACAGATGCCTAAGAAGAAAAAAGACAGAGTTGCGCAGGTGCTCGATAAGAAGGTGATCACCACCAGACATGGGAGCTACAACAAATACCTGTTTGAGTGGGAAAAATTACCACAGTCAGATAACACTTGGGTTTCAGAGTCAGAGCTAAATAAAATTGATAACCAGAAGCTATAGGATTTCAATTCAGCTGAACTCGCAGGAGCTGAGTTCTTTTTTCACTAGAGGAGAATGATGCACCTTGCTGGAGTCGTAACTTGTGAACCGTATGCTCATTTGCCTTGAAATTTACCATGTGGTTCCGCATGCATGTTCAGCATCAGGTAATCTTTGATTGGCCTGACTCTCCAAAATTCATGTTTTCGGGACCTAACTCCGACATCTAGTGTCCCAAAATTAGCTTTTAGAATATGTTCTCGGGTTTTTTGGGTTTTTTTGCATGTTAGAAGTTTATTATCTTTTGTTATACCTTAAGTTGAGATCTAATATTTTAAAGTAAGGTTTGTTATTGTAAGAGGGATGCGTGCACCAAATTTGGGCGCAATCCGACTCATTTCTATTTATAGCAGTTTTTAGAAAAAAAATCTATTTTTAACAGTTTTTAGAAAAAGACATTTTTAGGGTTTCTTTGGTTTTCGGTTGTTATATGATGGATTGTAATCTTTTGGAGAAGGTGTGTGAATTCAAGAATGAGAAGAATATCAATTTGCAAGTTTCTTCCATTATATTGCATTTGTGTTATGTGATTGGAGTCGATTTTGTTGGTCTCTTGTAGCTGAGTTCACATCATTTTTGCATATTTTTATTGAAAAAACAAGAATTGATTACAATCCTTAACTATTGAATTACACTGCAATTTTTCCTTCCCCAACTCTGCTTCCTCTACTCTGATGTCTTTCCTACCCTTTGTTCTTCCGCGAACTCAGTTTTTCCTTTCCTAATGCTCAAGAGTTCTCTTAAAGATTTTGGAATGCCTCCTCCTCTTCTAAAAGTTTCTCTTCGCATTAGAATGATATAAACATCCTTAGAACTCATATATATAGTCCTAATTTAGGTTTGAAAATTTATAATTTATAAACTATTGTTAGGACTTTCGGAAATCCTTCCACTTTTCCTCCTATAACTAGTTGTAAGCTTGAAACTGTCATAACTTTTGCTAGAGAGCTCCTTTTGATGCGATTCAAAGTTAGACGAAAATCTCTCGAGATAAGCTTTTGCAACGTACACAACATCAATATTCCGATGATTTAGGTGAAAATATGGTTCAATAACACTAATTCCCCGTAACAATCCACAAATTTCAAAAGGCCGTATCTTGCGATCCAAAATGATTTTTTCAGTTTTTTTCAACTGTTCTGGATACCCATTTAGCCGAATTAAAAATATAAAAAGTTTCAAAAATTTCTAAGCACTACGAAATTTTACGATTTTTTTTTCTTACTCATTTCAGCTCGCGATTTAAGCTGTGGAACTGTTGAGCTCCTGATCAATTTGTTCCATGGGACACTGATTATACTCTTCACATTGCAATGCCCTGGGATCAATTTGTTCCATGGCACACTGATTTTCAGTGCCCTGGTTATTTTTTTTTTTGAAAAAAAATGAATTTAATCTGTTTTTGAAGTGGTTGCTTTTTGAACAGTTTACTCACTCTATCTTCTATGATATTTCCTTGTTTAACCTTTGGAAATTGGATTTACTCTGTTTTATTTTTGGTATTTTTTTTTGAAGCCAGGCCTCCGTTATTATTTGGACATTTGATTCACTCTGTATTTTATTCAAATTCTTTGAAGTTGGAAGAATCATTACGTTGGCTCTTTTGTAAAGAGATTTGTATTGAATGTATTAAATTCTCTTAACAGAAACTTAAGTTCAATTCATAGAAAGAGTGACACTCACTTTTCAATAGATCAATTTTGTTTTGTTATCCGTCTGTTCACGCTAAGAATGCTAGTAAGTGCAGCATTCTTATGCTACGCGCCCCTTTTCTTTTAATTTGTTAATTTTGTACTAATAAATGCTAGTAAGTGCAGCATTCTTATGCTACGCGCCCCTTTTCTTTTAATTTGTCAATTTTGTACTAATAGGGTCTTTAATCAGGTAATATATTCACATAATCTATTGGGTAGACTTGTTATCTTGGCTTTCTTTTCTTTTAATTTGTCAATTTTGTACTAATAGGGTCTTTAATCAGGTAATATATTCACATAATCTATTGGGTAGACTTGTTATCTTGGCTTTCTTTTCCTGGTGCTTTTAGAGCTGGCTTCTTGAGTTTATCTTCCATCGTTGCACTGGGTAGAGTTGGATGGTTCTTTTGTTATATAGATATAGTTTGCTCATTGAAGATCTATATGTTTTAATCTAATGTTTTCTCTAACAAGAGGCTAAGCATTATTCTGTTAAGCAAAATGCTAACTATGTAATATTTTTCATGTGACTATTGTATACACGTTTAAAATCTTGTAAACTCAGGATAAACCCCTTCCAATTGTATTTGGGCTTCTGTCACGAGGGAAGACCACTGGTATTATGTATAGCTTTGCACATTTTATCTTTGGCTATGATGTCCTGGTTTCCTGTTAGTGTTCTTTTCTATGGTCTTCCCTCTTTAGATATATTGGGCATGCTTTTTTGTGCTGTGACTTGTGTTGTGCATTTCTTAAGAGTTCTTCACCAGGATCTTTTGTACTTTTACAATTTACATTTCCTTTTAATTTGCAGTTCCTTTGACTTTTTTGGCCACTAGAATAACATTCGAGTCCTGTCTCAGTTAATGCCAACTTTTAATTCTACATTTCAATTGAGTTTCTAGCTCTTGCAAAACATATTTGATGATGACAGAATGCAGGTCAAGGTCTTATGGATCTGTCAGGAGCCCGCTGTCTTTCAAGGGGCGTACAATTCAAATACTTACTCCTTTGGCTGGTTGTTATGACAATTTGTGTCCTTGGAATTTTCTTCCATGGGCAAATTTTCTTCCATGGGCAGAAAATCTCCTACTTCTTTCGTCCTTTATGGGACACACCACCAAAGCCCTTCACCAACATCCCTCATTACTATGCCGAAAATGTGTCCATGAAAACCTTTTGTGGCATTCATGGGTGGAGAATCAGGGACACCCCTAGGCATGTTTTCGATGCCATCCTTTTCAGTAATGAGCTAGACCTATTGACAATAAGATGGAAGGAGCTAGATCCTGTGGTGACAAAGTTTGTGATCATCGAATCCAATACAACCTTCACAGGCCTACCAAAGTCAGTACATTTTGATATCAACAAGGAAAAGTATGAGTTTGCAAAAGCCAAGGTGAAGCATGGAATTGCTCCTGGCAGGCCCCTGTTTCCTGGAGAGAGCCCCTTTGTACTAGAGGCAAGTCAAAGACTGGCGTTGGATAAGCTGCTAAGAGAAGCAGGTGTGTGGGAAGATGACCTTGTGATCATGTCAGATGTGGATGAAATACCCAGTGCCCACACCATAAACCTTCTTAGGTGGTGTGACAATATACCTCCTGTGATGCATTTACAGCTAAGGAACTACATGTACTCCTTTGAGTTCCTTGTGGGTTATGATAGTTGGCGAGCACAGGTCCACCGCTACAAGCCAGGGAAAACATGGTATGTCCATTCTCGCCAAGCAGATGAGATATTTGCAGATGCAGGGTGGCATTGCAGCTTCTGCTTTCTCCACATAAGTGACTTCCAATTTAAGATGAAAGCTTATAGTCATGTGGATAGAGTGAGGTTCTCTTATTTCTTGGATTCTAAAAGAATACAAGACATAATTTGCAGAGGGGCAGATCTGTTTGACATGCTGCCAGAGGAGTACACTTTCCAAAGTATAATTGCAAAGATGGGCTCCACACCTCATTTTTATTCTGCAGTGCATCTTCCCTCTTACCTAATAGACAATGCTGAAAAGTTCAGGTACCTTTTACCAGGTGGTTGTAGGAGGGAAGCAGAATAACCCTCCATTTCATTTGCTTCAACTCAAGGCCACAACGCAATGATTAGACTGGTGTTTAACTGACCCACCTGTCACTAATGAAAGACATTGCTATGAATTTCTTTGTGTAAAATACATCATGGTTATATAACAACATATCTGTGCACTTATCTTAGTTTTGGAATCCTCAGATGGATAGTTTTGAAGGAAAGAGACGGCTGATTGCACATGAACCAGTCTGAAGATCAATTTTTTTACCTTTGTGAAAAATTTTATGTTACAGATCTATCATTGTTATGTAGTAAGTGATTCAAAGAACAATGAATAGCTTATTTTTAGCAGATTCAAGAGTTCAATTGCTTTGTTGTATCAAAGCTGGATTGAACTGTGTCATTTTGAGATTTTGTGGCTTCTTTTGTGCTCTCATTAATTTTCTTGAAGGATGTATTTATTATTTATGTGATGAATGACAACTAAAAGCATGAGATTTGAAGATATAAAAAGATCCAGCACATTAACTTCGCACAATTGTGTGGGCCATTAACCACTTACAATTGTATTCATAGAATATGAGGCTTTTAAATTTGCCAAAAAAAAAATTGATGTTTGAGAATTTTGTAATTTTTAGGTTTATTGTATGTACGAGAAGGTGTAGATGTGTTTTTTTTTTATAAATAAAATATATAATATATGATCTATGTTGTGAATTAAATTTTATACTTTCAATTTTTTTATCTAAATAAACCTAAATTTTTAACTTAATTTATATAAAAAAATTTATGTTAGAAAATTTATTTAAAATCTAAAGTTATATATAGTTCAGGTAAAACTTTAAAAAGTTAGGTGGATTGGTAATATGGTTGGACACTTACCAGGAATAGACTCGGATTAAATTTTGGGAAGCCTGTTGCAAAGGTAATAGTCTGATCATAATTGTACGTGTGAGATTAACGACGATGGTACGAATACAAATCCCAAACACCAAACACCTGGTACATTTTAAGTCGGGCTATAAAACAATTAGGTGAAATAAGTTTGGTAGATCCAACCCTATGATTTGAATCTTAAACCTCTCAAGTATTAAAAATAATATAATTATAATCAACTATTTTATTAAACAAAAAAATACAATGCATGTAAATATATGTATTATTCCCTTACACATAGAAAATGGCTCTTTTAAGATTGTGTTTGTGGTTTTATTATTCCTCGCTTATAGAAAGTGTGTTTTTTAATATATTTTATTATGTTGGGAAGTTAGAGAATTAAATTTAAATTTTCATTTTAAAAAATTTATTATATGTTTTTTTTTAAATTAAAATTTATATTTTTAATTTTTTAAAAGGTGTTTTTTTGAAAACTAAAGTTTATATTTTTAATTTTTTTAAAGTATTAGTGTTGGCTGTTTGTGATAGATGGATTTATCTATATATAAAGTTTGTAATAGTTTGGACTATTGAACGGGAACTATTTTATGTGACATGAAGATTGCATATCATGGAGAGTTTCCACAAGGTTATAAGCCATTTAATTTTTGATAAAGAAGGTTTAAGGTTTAAATTGTAGTCTGGGTGAGTGTGTGAGGTGGTGGGTGTGTAGTAGTTGTGTGTTAAATTCTTTATTATAATCATAGCTCTCAGTTTTACGAGGGGTTATGGTTGGAAGAAGACTACTTACGTAAAGGGTTTCTTAAAATAAAAAAAACATTTTTTTTTGATAAAAAATAATAATTTTTTTTAATTATTTTAAAATTTGTAATAATATATAATATTTTTTTGGGTTAAAAATAAATGGTTATATTTGGATTTTTTTTACTTTTAAAAAATTATAACTTTTTTTTAATATTCTAAGAGTTTATAAACAAACTCAATTCTGCATTTTTTAATAATAAATTTGAATTTTTGAATTTTTTTTTAATATATTTTTCAATTTGTTTTGCAAATACAGATATTTTAAAATTTAGCATCCTTGTTTTTGACATTTTCTTAAAGAAGCCTTTACAATACCAAAACTTCATCTCTACTATCTATGCACTACATCTTAATAGAGTAATATTTTCAAAACATTGTGCTATCATATAGTGTGCTTACTTAGATTTGGATTGGTAGTTTCCTTCTTGAAGCATAAATGCAACAACAAAAACTAAAATAAATAGTTTACACAAGAATATATTAATGTTATAAAATACAACAAATATTATCAATAGAAAACATTAAAGTAATTCTTAATCATTATTTAATTCAATCAACATTTTTTTTATCAGTTTCAACTAAACTTACTATTTCCTCTAACCTTGAAAAAGAGAATTTAACTTTACAATCCTCTATTAAAACCATTATTTTGGCTAACCTATCTGCACATTTGCTTCATTCTCTTAACTATGTGTAAACCTGGTTGTATTTCCAAAATGATCTTTTATATATTCCATAGAGTCTTTACTTTCCTCAAAATTGCATTTATCACTATTAATGAATCACCTTCCATTCATATTCTATTCCATTTCATTTGTTTGCATAGCCCTTCCAAAGTCACCCAAGCTTCAACTTCATTATTTGTCTTACATCCATTATTGAAAGTGTAATGTGACAAAATATCACCTTTATTATTTCTAATTATTCCTCCTCTTGCTAGTCCTAGATCTCTTTTAGATGCTACATCAAAATTTAATTTGACCAACTCCACTTCTAGTGGTTGCCACTTTATATTATTTACCTTCCTTTTGTTTCTCCTGTATCCAACATCATAATTCCATTTGATGATTTGATTTCATTTATCAAGGCTCTCTATTTCAATATTAGGGATTGGGTATCTATGGCTAAAAATATCTTCCTTTTCATTACCTCTAAATTTTTTTCCTTTCATTTAAATATTCTTTTGTTCCTTTCTAACCATACAATCCAACATATTGTATCTTTCAATGTATCCTAGATTGTTTATAACACCTCACTTTTAAAAGTGCTATGTCATTACTTTAACCATTCTTCAATTTTAAAATTCATCACCATGCATTTACCAAATATATTAAGAATCCATTGCCATAGTTCCCTAACTATTGAACAATGTCTCAAGAGATGGTTTGCACTCTCCTCCCTTTTACATAGAACACATTGTGAGGGGCCATGAAAACCCCTTTTCATTAGGTTATCCCAAGATAAAAGTTTTCTATGACCTACTAGCCACACAAACATTTTAAATTTTGGAATGCTCAAGCTATACTAAATATCTCTTTATATTATTGTTGTGTTCCTATTTTGTTGGTGCTTTACATTATATTTGCTTCTTGTTGTATAATATCCTGAGCTATTCAACTCCCAAATTAGTTTATCCTCAACTCGTCTCAGAATAATCATTGTTGTTATATTTCTACTCAACTACTTCTTAGAAAAAATGTCTGGTATGCTTGTAAACAAATTTTATTTCCACTTTTACCTTCCTTCCTAATCCTTGTACATACTGTTTGAAACACTATCACCATATTTATTTTAAAATAATCTCATCTATATTTTCAAAATTGGATCTAGATTGAGAGGCTTTTTTATCACACCATGTATCCTACCAAATAGATTTTTTCTCAAATTTCCACCACCCATCTTAGACCATTAATCACCAAATCAATTGATTTTTTAAATTATTCCATAGCGTAGAACCATTTGGTAGTAAGAATGTAGTAATATTAAACTTGGGTCATTGGGCTCAATGTACTTAGAGGAATTCTTTCCCATTGTATTTGACTCTCTTTGTGCAATCTCTAAATTACTTTTCCCCTTAGAGCTAAGTTTACATTAGTAAAAAATCTTAAATTGATACCTCCCCTAGTTTTATCATCACACACCTTCATTTCACCAAAGAAATTTTCCTTTTATCATGTAAAAATGACCACAAAAATGACTGCATAATATATATTAAACTTTTTTCTACTAATTTTGGTATAATATACAAGGACAAATAATATGTTGGAATAACATGTAGAACTAATTAACTAAATTTCACAGTTCTATCCTCATTCTCCCCTCAAATAAGGGCATCCCTAGATATGTTGCTGATAAATTTTATTCCTTCATTTAGAGTAACCTATAGATCATTGCTTTGATTCTAGTGAGAGTGTTTAGGAATTAGATTTTGGATTTTGTCCTATTAACTTTTTTGTCCTTACACTCTTTCATATTCCTATAATAAGTTAGTCAAATCTCTAGACTCTTTTTTCCTTAGTCAAATCTCTAGACTCTTTTTTCCCTACCCTCCCAAAAATGATTGTATTATCTACAAACTATTAATAGGTGATGTCAATGTTATTACTAGCCTTAATTCCACTTATTATTCCATGTTTGTATGCCTTATTATTCATGTTTAGATCCATTGAAATGTTTATCCACAACATCAAGAAGGGGTCTTCTTCTTTCCTGATCCACTAAGGTCTTAATCTCATTATATATAGGTATGTTTTGCAAAGGGATTCCATGAGAGCCATTATCCCATGTGTTGGAAGCCCCTCTATTTTAACCTAAGCCCCTAAATCTAGTCACTGTGAGGATGGGCCCAATATCAATGAAATCGACCAAGGACCACCTTCCCCCAAAAGCAATTGAGTGTTGGACATTAATTCCAAGGTTGAGGCCACTCCTCCCATCTTCAAGTTGGAGCCTTATCATCACTCCACCTAGTGCAAGTCTCGGGTTGGTAAGAAAATATATCCAATCATTCTCAAATAGGACCTTGAGCTTTTGGAAGACTCTTCCCCTCAGCATCAAAAGGTTAGGCATGAGGATAATTTTGTTTGATCTTCTTCTCATAGGGGATCTCCTTAGAGTGGCACCTCTAAGACACCAACCCACTCTCAATAGAAATCATGTGTGTCATTCATTATGAATAAGGGATATATCCAAGAGCTCGATGATCTAACGAAAGCCCTATCTAGAGCTACAAAAATGAGTGTATATCTACTACAACAAGCTATTGTCATTTTGAACGAGTATAAATATCAGTTCAAGATTCTAAAAGTTTACAAGAACCTTTTTGAGGGTGCTAACCAAGTGAACCAAGTGGACATCCCTACCCTTGATGATGGTAAATAGAGCACTTGGCTTGCTGTCTTTATATTAGTTTTTTCTTTGTTTCTCCTCGATGTTTTGCAAGATTATCTCCTCTTGGTCCATAGATCACCTCTTCTCTATTGTTGTCTTTGATTATTTTTTGTGGTGATTGCCTCTCTTTGCCCTTGTGTGGGGTCTTATCTTTTTGCATTTAGGAGGTTATCTCTCTTCCTTTGGAGGAGGCCCTCTCTAGTTTCTAATGTGGTTGTAAAAGGTTTGAGGACCCTTTCAAAACCCTTTATTTCTATCAATAAAAAAGTACCTTTCCAATACCTTTGCCATAATAATGAACAAAATGGTGATAGAGGATCTCTCTGTATAAGACTCCTCTTGGCTTTAAATAATTTTCTTATCAGCCCATTGACCAACACTGAATATGATATTTATAAAGACATACGTTTTAATCCATTTGGCCCATTTCTTCCCAAATATTAACTTTTCTAATATTGTAAAAAAAATCCCATTTAATCTGATCATAGACTTTATTCATATCAAGTTTTTATTCATATCAAGTTTTAATATCATTGATCTCTCTTTTCTAGACGTTGTTGAATGCATTACTTCATGAGATACTATGATCCCATCCACAATTTGTCTCTCTTTCATAAATTTTCCTTTCTCTTCTAAAATAATTTTGTGTGATAGTGGTCTTAACCAATTTGCCATCACTTTGAAGATTATTTTATATTCCATATTACATAGGCTTATGGGCCTAAATGAATCAAACAATTTTGCATCCTTCTTTTTTGGAATCAAAGTAATATATATTTCATTAATTTATAAGGTATGCACTATTTTACCCTAGATTGTTATATTACCATCAATAAAGAATCCTTCACTATTTGCTAGTTGTGTTGATAGAATAGTGTAGAGAGTCCATCCAAACCTAGGGATTTATCCTTATCAAAATAAAAAATATATGAATGAACTTCTTCTAAAGTAATAGGCTCCATCAGTTTGCTATTGTCTTCATATGTTATAATTGAAGGTACTTCTTATAGTAATTTATCATTAAGAATTTCAATTTCCTCTAATCCTCAAATATTTTGGTAAAAAACCTTACCTCCTTTTTTATTTTGCTTTGGTCTTCGATCCAAACCCTTTCTACTGATTTACTTCTACTAATTTTGTATGTTGATATTTTTACTATTACCATCCTATGAAAAACACTTTATGATTTTAGCTCCTTTTAACCAAGTTTGTGTTGATTTTAATCTCTAAAATTTCTCTTTCAAACTCAAAATATTACAATATTAACTAAGCAACTCCCTTTCCACTTAGTTGGATTATTGTGCTCACATTTTTGTAATTTTGAAAGTTTCTCTTTTAGTTCTTTCTTCTCAAAAATATTTGTTGAAAGTGTTCTTGTCCCATTCTTTTAATCTATATGCCATTGATTTAATATATTTTGGAAGTGTATACAACCCATTATTTCCTAAATAATTCCAGATATGCGCTATCATATCAAAAAATAGAGAATGGTCCTTCCACATTTGTTTATATTTAAAATTTGACATTTTTTAATTTACTTATGACTAGTTTAACTCTTATTGGCTAGTGATTTGAACCAATCCTTGTTAAGGTATTAATTTTAGCACAAGTGCCTTCATTTAACCAATTATATGAGATTATTCATCTATATAATGTTTCTGCTATCAGGTTCTAACTTGTCTTGTTGTTGGTCCATGTATAGTTATCCTCTTCAAACTTAACCTCTAATAAATTATTGTTTTAAATAAAAATAAGAAATCTTTTATACTTTAGGTTATTTTTCTAATTTCATCTAGCTTTTTTATGGTACTAGAATATCCTATGATCATGAATCAGGTTTCTTAGTCTTTACTTCTCATAAAGGCTTTAATATCACTCCATGCTTTTGATCTGCCTAATTGAGTTGTAGGTCCATAGACATTGATAAGGATAAAACAAATAAATGCAAAGTACCATGTGACTAATGAAGCTATGTAATGCCTAGTTTTATGAATGGTTTCACAAAAGGTTCTGACTAGATTCAAACATGTTAGAATTCCCCACGTCACTCTAGAATCCACAACATTCCATTCACATCTTGTCCATATTTCTTTTATAGTTTTTAAAACTTCTTCCTTTGTCATTTTAGTTTCTCGAATACAAATAATATATGACTTATTACTTAAATAGAGGTCCCCGATACAACTTTTCTTTAAGGGGACATTAGCATCCCTTATATCCCATGAGATGGTAATTATGTCTCATTAGGGGTTGTTGGACCCTCCTACAAATTAACAATATCATTTTGTTGTTGAGTAAAGATAATTTTGATCAACTTGTGTTCCTTTCTATGTGTTTGCTCTTGCTTCCCTAGCTCTCACTTAATAACTTGAAGGCTTTCCTCTTTTTTCCTTGCTAGTATCAAGAGTATGTCTTGTTATTCTATTTCTCAATATTCTTGCACTTTTCATTAGATTTGTCCTTTCCTAGCTCTACAAAGGAAGCTTTTGACTTATCTTGCTCATTTTTTGGTATTTCTTTATTAATAGTAGAGGTATTGGCATCTAATACTATATTTTCTCTACCATTTGCCTTCTCCTAAATGGTGCATATTAGTTCAATAAAGTCTTCAAAATCTGATGAGTCACATTCCTTAGGTTTAATGGGCATGCTCATCCCTAAATTAGGATCATACTGAGTAGATGGTTCTTTGTTAATATTTTGATCCTATTGTACCATGTCCTCTAAGCTTTGATTTGCTTTTTCTTCATAGGTTAAAGCCTCAAAATAATTGGTATTTCTTGCAATATCCTTACTGGTCTCCATAATTTATTTACTTTAACCTATCTAGACCTATGTTTTGAAAGTTGAAAACCATCCTCATCCATATCCATTTGTAATTTTATCTTATGGTTTTCTTCATATGTTTCTTCTAGACTCTTCTGAGGGCGTGCTCTCTCAATATACATTTTTTCTTTATCTAATATTTCTTCTCTATAAAGACACATTCTTTCTTTATCTAATATTTCTTCTCTAGAAAGATACATTCTTTCTTTATCTAATATTGACAAAGACAATATCCATTGGCTTAGGATAAATAAGACTCAAGGTCTTTGGTGGCTCAACTATGTTCACTCTCTTTGCAGTCAAAGACTTATTTTGTTGTCTTCAACCCTACTATTCTTTGCTTCTTTATCAAAAAATAGAATATTAACTTTTACCAACATTAATATTCAAAATTGAGCAATAATAAAATTAATAAATTTGAGTCAAACTCAAAAAATCATATGAGATTTAAAGGCTCATCAATATTCAATTTTTTTTAAATATAAAGGTTTTAATTTTAAATTCATACCAAAAACTTGTTTCCTAATGCTAGCAATAGAGACTACTTGAAGTAGCTCCAAATGTGACTCTATAAAAAATGGATAGAATTTAAATATAGTGGCTCTAATATCATTGTTGGCTTTTCAACCAGATTGTCATAGGTCCCAATAGTTAGTATTAACTATAATAATTAAATATTTAAACATTCACTATATGAGGCCAATATTAAATAATAAACATTCATATAAAATAATAATAATATGAATAGAATGACCTATGTCATTCATGCAAAATACATGAAGAAAACTTATAATAAAATTGCTCAAAATATGCATACAAGCTTCAATATTATTAATGCTTGAATGTTCTTCACTTGATGTACATTTCATGGAGCTTTGTCTCCATAATATAGCCTTAAAAATATGACTCTTCAATACTTGACTATTGCTCTCCTCATATATCCGGGAGATGCATCTATTTCTATTCCATGCATAAGAGGAATCCTCTCATGTCTTTTGGATTCTTATCTTACCACTTGTATCCATGACTCTTGATCCTCTATTTGCACACTTTATTCTATGACACTTGCACACTTGTACACTTACTATATGACACATGCACATTTATACACACTCTATTATATGACACTTGTGCACATTCTTCACACACTTACATTAAAGGAGAAATATAAATTACACTCCTAAACTATAGACGCGCATGCTAATCTATTACATATTTACATTTACAATTGTACCATAGAGGTACCATGGTAGTACATTAGCATGTACCAAATAATGTAATATCCTCTAACATTTTGATTAATATAATATGACAAGATTAATAAAAGCATTTTCCGATATACTTTTTTAATAACATTTAACATAATTTCCAATGTCAAATTCTAGTTTTGTTGGCATCATATCTATTATATTTGTTAATGTTTATATAAAATATCATATAAACAATAAGTTTTGGGCATGTTTTGTTTGACATGTGATGGTTTATAGGTCAATATATGATATGAGTATGTGAAATATGCATATAGGATTATTTTTTATTCCATATAATCAATGTTGGTGTACGGATATAATACCCCCTATTACACCCATATTCCTTTCATATGTATGAAATTTACTAATTTGCAATTTTGAATTTTACATACGATAACATGGTATCAAATTTTTAATACTCGTATCATTATTCAAGTTGGTTTATTGAGGCATGCAATATTCATTCTCACCTATATGGTTTGACATGTTGATTTTGAGTTACAAAATGTTTATAATCTCCTTTGTTATATTGTAATGTATATCCCTCATGATTTGATCATGTTGAGTTTAAAGGTGCATATCATGCTTACGCAAATTGGATTATGTTCTTTTCATACATGGAAAGAGATTATTTTTGTTTAGTTAAAATTTAGGGATGAATTTCATTTGGTTAGTTCATGTGATTTGGTCTTTATTTCTTTTATGACATTTTAATATCATTGTATAAACTATCATATAATTAAGGCTTGGCTAAACCAATAATTATAGCTTGAGAGGATGTTTGATATATATATTTTATATTGTTAAAAATGTAATTTATGTTAGAGGCATTATGTTAGGTCTTATATTGGTCTAATATTATGACATCTTAGGCACTTTATATTTTAATTTTGTGCTTTAAAAATACAAAAATATTGTAAAATTTACTTATCATATCCATGTTGAATTTCGTGTCATCTTGCATCAAAATAGCTTCAAATGAATGTAGTATTACACTATGTGAATTATACATTATCTTAATTGGTATCATAACTATTGAAAATCTAAGTAGTAATCTAGAATTAAAATCTATTGTAACATTTTATACCCTACATATAACCCAAAAATTCAAATTTTTGTAACATTGTCATCTAGTGGGCAAAATTATCATACAACCACTCTTTATATGGCTTTAGCCCTTATTTGAACACATATGTAGGGTAAAATTTTGTACTAGAAGCTTTCCTATATATGTTTTCATGAATATTACATTTGCTATAACCAACCTCCAACATGGAATCAACTTTTGAAAGGATGGTAAGCTCTAATAGATATATTTGTATTATTAAGGAAATAAGACTATTTATGGCCTTTTTTCTTGCATCATATACGTACACTTTGATAACTAATATTGAAATAAGATGATATCTTTGGAGGGCAATGATGAAGATGTACAAGATCAAGCTTTTTCATCATAGTTCTCTTTCTTCTTCAATGAATTTTTTCCCTATTTTTTGACTCCTTGTAATAAATGTTTTATTTCTCAATTGTATGAGAGGATGATATACTCTAGGCTACTTTATAATACCATAATGATTAAATATTTTTCTTAGTTTTTATGCACTTTTGTAACCAATTTTTTGTACCCATGATGCTAGTATCTGTATGCCCTTTTTTTGGGCATTACTTAGGACATAATGCCCTCAAAATAGGTTTCTTGTTATTGTTCTTTTGAATGCTTTGTACCTCTCCCCTTAAAGCTTTATCATTTTAATTACTCTATTTATATGGTTTTATGCTTGCTTCTTTTTCTTGAAGCACTTTGAACACCTTGTTTTATGGCAACACTTTAGTTGGGTTGACATTTCTTTTATTGGCTAGGCAATTTTGCAAACCCTTTCAACTTCAGCACCATATCTTGCTTCTATGTTGATCAGCTTTTGAGTCATCATTATTTATTTGATTTGGAGTCCAAGAATATGTCATTAAGGGGGATGGTATGTAAATCATCTTCCTTATTTTCTATTTCCAACAAGTTAAGATTAAATGATAATGTTGGTGTAGTTCGTTGCATGCATATTTTGTTTGATAGATTTGGTTACTATAATTTTATAGTTTTCATAATCTAAAATAATTATCTACCAACCAATACTTTACCATTGTTAGCACACTATCAATCCAATTAATTCTAACTTTGAAAGATGGTTCTATGCATTTTATTTATAAGTGCATATATGTATTCATGTAATATCAACCCTAGAGCTCATATTGTATCATAAACTAGATAAAATCATATATTTTCTATTTTCTTTAGATTTATCATTATAAGTTATAGACTAATTTCTATCATTCTTAGATCCTATATTTTTTTAGGTTTGTAAAACTATTGCAAAATGAAACATTTCCAATTCATTGTCTAATGAAAATATTGATGCAAATTTGACATATTGGTAAAACCCATTTGTTCATATCCTCAAATGTATGACCCATGATATATTTACTTCATTATAGTCTATGGAATCCCAATAGTACAATTATATGTCATTCCTACTTAAGAATGACATTATTTAATATGTATTTCAACCCTTTATAAACATGTTTGTGTGTGATACAATAAATATAAATAATTTAAATTTATTACCACTTAAATAAAATCTTATACGTTTATAATATATATTATGAATACTTAATATATTTAGATAAAATATAAAATAATATTCAACATTATTTTGTATATAAAAGCTGAAATTAAGGAGAGAGTGCAATCCAAGAGCAAGCCCCACTATGTAACATGGAAGGAAAGCTACATATGAGGGACCTAATTGAAAGTCAAGATTCCTTAGTTGAAAGTACAGATATCAAAGTTGGAGATAAGAGGAAAATGAATATATGGTAAGTTTGATCTAGAGAGTAGATTTTACATGATAAGTTATAATCAATGATGAGATGATTGAGCATGATATAATAGTTATTAAAGCTAGAGGGTTAATATGTAACTTCCATGGATATTGGTTAGGGTTTTTGAAGATTAAAAATTGGTTAAGTGAAAGTGGGGATTGAATTCAAATTAACTATGAATTTTCTTTTGAAAGTTTTTTCCCTCATTATCTTTTATAACTCAAAAATTTAGAATAAAATAATGGATGATGAACCATGGTTTAGGGGCGAGATATACCCTTTATTTAATACATAGAATGAGAATTTATCTACTAAGACAAATAATATTAAGAAGCTTTTAGTATGGCTAAATATTTTTTGGACTACCATATCAACTTATGAATAAGGATGTTTTGAAGATTATTGGAAATGCCCTAGGGAAATTCTTCAAGGAGGGACTAACTACTAAGGAACAAACACATGTTATACGTACTTGAATATGTGTTGTTATGGATATTTCAAAACCTTTTCCATAGTCCATTAACATTAACTTTGAATCAATAGAATGAGATCAATATGTGGATTATAAAACGTTGCATTTCAATGTTGTAATTATTAGGAAATTGGACACATGGTAAAAGATTGCAAAGTGAAAATGAAGAATAAAAAGATAAGATTTTGGTCATGAGATAAAATTCAAGAAGCAAGGAAATCGTACTATAATAGAACATGGAGTAGATCAAGGATATTCCACTCTAGAAAAAAGAGATAAAGAAAACCTATTTGCAACATCATATGGTAAAGGCCACCATAGTTCACTTGGATCAACCGTTAGACAAGGGATAAGAAAGTGTAATGTGTAAGATCAAATTCAAAAGGAATTAAAGGTGCTAACGAAGATATGGAGGACAAATTTAAAATAAATAAGAGAGAAGAGATCAATTTTATTCTAGGAAGATCATCTTCTTTTTCCTCAAGTTGTACAAAATCCTCTCGTGATAATAGAAATAATAATAGGGTAAAAGTTGACGAGGGTTTGATGAGGAAAAAATACTATGCTAGGGTTTGATGAAGAAAAATTACTCTACGGGGATGGCAACAACTTTCGAAGGAGGTCTAAAAATTGGAGGAATGTCGTGATGGCATCGGGTTTGGCACAGAGTGCATGCTCGTGATATTTTTTCATCTGAAAATGACTGGAAGGAACAGGATTTTATAGTGCATGTCGGGAACCGCTTGTTAAAGAACAATGGGTGTTTGGAACAATGTGAAGCTAGGCCAGTTCTAGTGGTTCAACCAAACTCGGTGGTGGAAGATGTGGAGTATCTAACCAAACATGCCCTTATTGGCAAATTTTTTGGCATCCGAATTTCTCTCCCCTTTGTGGAGGCTTGGGTCAGGAAGACTTAGAATCTTGAAGGCGATGTGGAGGTGATGTTGAGTGCGAACAACTATTTTATGGTGGTTTTCTCTTGTATTGCAGATCGTAACAAAGCATTTGAAGGGGGTCCTTATTTCTATAACCAAGTGGGACTCTTTATTAAACCCTGGCATGTGGGTTTCAACCCATTAGAGGAGCGGTCGTCACGGGTTCCAGTATGGGTGCGGCTTCCATGGCTCCCGTTGGAATTCTGGAGAACTGATATCTTGCATAAGATTGCCCTTTTGCTTGGGAAGCCGGTTGGACCATCACAATAGACAATGGATAAAAAGGTAATCTCTGTTTCTCGTATTTGTGTTGAAATTGACTTAAATAATCCTATTATAGATTCTACTGAAATACAATTTAGATAAACTACATGGGTTCAAAAACTTGACTATGAAGCTCTTCAATTTCATTGTCGGATTTACCGTGAATATGGCCACCTACAAAGAAAATGCCCTAAGTGTGTCTTGCATGTGGCTTCAAATCCTAGGCCCTCTTGATCTGGACAAAGTTTGGATAAAGAAAAAGCCTCGATAAAGGAAGGGGAACGGGATAAGGAAGGTTTTTTTCTGATAAAAGCCCGAAATAGAGGACGAAGGGCAAACAAATACCTTAAGGATAGATAGCCAGATGCTCTACTCAACCATTTTGAAATATTAGATGATCTTGATCAGTGCATGGAGATACCTGAAACGTCGCTACCTGATGCAAATATAACAAGGCCTAATCAGATGTCTCTTCTTGAGGGGGAACTTAAGGAATCGAATATAGGGGGTTTAAATGAAGAACAAAGGGCTTTGTATCTGAGTATAGGGGACATGGTTAGGTCTAGCCCTATAAGGGAAACTATTTTGGAAAGTGATACGGATTTAGTTATGCCCTCTCCTACTCAGGCACTGATGCAATCATCCTTGGACTACAAAACTCCTACGATGTTGGGATTGCAGCAAAAAATAATTAAAAAAAAAAATTTGGATAAGAATATGAAGGTGGGTTAGAAGAAGGACCAGGATAAAATTAAGTTAATGGGGGATACTTTGGTGGAGTCAGGATTGGTGAGAACATTGGAATCCCATTTTTATAACCCCCAAAAATGATTATCCTCTCATGGAATGTAAGGGGGTTGAATAGCATCCCCAGATAAAAAGTTGTTCGTGATTTGGTTCGTGTGCATTCTTCGGATGTGGTGTTTATTCATGAGACTAAATTGGCTATTGATAGTATGTTCAATATTGCTCCCAAGTTGTGGAGAAGGGGGCAATGCTAGTGTATTGGTGCATGTGGATATGTTGGTGGCATCACTTGTTTATGGGATCCGGTTAAGATATCTCCTCTTACTTAGATTTCCAACAGATGGTCTATTTCAATGGTCGGGCATGATAATGAATCTGGTGAAATCATCCTACTTACAAATGTGTATGCTCTTGTTGATTACAATGGTAAAGTGAATTTGTGGAAGCACATTTGATTTGTGATAAGTTTGGTTCCCCTGTACCCATGGATTTTGGCTGGAGACTTCAACTCTATCACTTGTCTAGAGGAGAAACATGGTGGGGTGGACCGTCTCGAGCCCTTTTCTTCTGTCTTCAGTGCTCATATCCAGGCCCTAAACTTGGTTGACATCAATCTAGATAATGGTATATTTACTTGGCACAATAGAAGGTGTGGGAAAGCTTCCATCTCAGAGAGACTGGATAGGTTTTTGATATCTAGTTATTGGATGGGTAATAACAGAGGTGCTAGTTCTATGATTTTGGAGGGTATGGGATCTGATCATTGGCCTATCAAACTCTCTGCTTTGGAGTTAGGGCTAAAAAAGAATCCCTCCTTTAAGTTTCAACTTATGTGGCTTCGCGATCCTAAGCTTCATGATTTTATGCGAGGCTGGTGGACCACTGGAAAACCTCCTCATGGCACCACTATGTATTCCTTTATGAAGCGACTACAATTTGAAAAAAATTAATTGAAGAGATGGAATAGACTAAATTTTGGAAACCTTTCCTTGGATAAGCTAGCAGCTCTTAGGAGGATGGAAGAAGCTTCAAGGAAGATTAGAGATCAGGGATTCACGAAGGAGCTTCTTGTTGAGGAATCTGAGGTTGTGAAAGACCTTGTTGAATGGGAACTGAGGGAAGAAATTTTTTGGAAACAAAAATCTCGAGTAGATTGGCTTCAGGAAGGGGATATGAATACAACATTATTTTATAACTTAGTTAAGGCTCGTCGTAATGGTAACCTGATTACCTCTCTTGTGAATTCTCAGGGTGCCCTGCTCTCTTCTTTCATGGATATTTTAGAAGAGACTAAGAGGTATTTTTCCTCTCTCTTCAAGGACTCCCTATTAGATGATGAGAATGAAAAGCTTATTCTAAACTATATTCCAGCGATTGTTTCTAGAGAGATGAATGAGCACTTGATGGGTCCAATTTCCCTTGAGGAGTTAGAAAATATTGTATTCAAGATGAAAAAAGGAAAAGCCCCAAGCCCAAATGGATTCCCGATTGATTTTTATCAGGAGTTTTGGTATTTAATCAAATTTGATCTTTTGGAGGTGGTCCATGAGTCCCAAAAGAACAAACAGATGCTAAGGGCCCTAAATGCTACCTTTGTGGTGCTTATACCCAAAAAAGAGGGAGCAAATTCCTTGGATATGTTCAGGCCTATTGCTATCTGCAATGTTGTGTATAAGATCATCACAAAAATTATTGCTAAGAGGCTAAAGATATGGTTGAGCAAAATCATCTATGAGGAGCAAGGAGGGTTTGTTACTGGCCGACAAATATTGGATGGGGTTGTTATTGCTACAAAAGCTATTCACTCGATGGAAAATTCTAAGGAGAAAACCATGTTCATTAAGTTGGACATGGTCAAAGACTATGATCGGGTCAGATGGTCCTTTCTTCATAAAGTTCTTGCTACTTTTGGATTTGAGGAATGGATTAGATGGGTGATGAGTTGTGTTTCTTCTTCCTCATTCTCTGTTCTTGTTAATAATGAGCCATCAGAGCTGTTTGAGGCCTCAAGGTAATTGAGGCAAGGATATCCTTTATCTCCTTATTTATTTATCATTATGGCGAAAGGGTTGGGAAGATTGCTCAAGTCTCAAGTCATGCAGGGTCTCATTCAGGGGTGGAAGTGGGATAGTAGTTTGCCACCTATTTCCCACCTTCAATTTGTTGATGATATTGTTTTGTTGGGAGTTGCCACTATCAGGGAAGCTGGCAATATTATAAAGTCTCTTGACATATATCTTGGTGCTTCTAGACAGTTTATTAATGAGGACAAGTCTTCTATTTTCTTATTCAATACCCCTCCTCTTATTCAAGCTAGGATTGCTTGCATTCTAATATTCCAGGCTGGGACTCCCCCCTTCATTTATCTTGGTATTCCAATTTCATCTTACCCTCTACCTAAATCTTCTTGACAGTCTATGCTTGATAAGTTTAGAAGGAAGGTCAATCATTGAACTTTTAGATGGCTATCCATTGCAGGTAGAGTGTTGCTTTTAAAATCTGTTGTTCAAGATTTACCCATTTATAGATGTTTTGTACAAATAGCTCCATCTCACTTCATCAACGACATGGATTCTTTGTCAAGATAGTTTTTATGGTCTGGAAATCTTGATAAATCTAAATGGAGTTTGGTTAGGTGGGATTCTATATGTAGGTTGGTGCAAGAGGGAGGCCTTGGGTTGTGACAAACATCTCTTCTTAGGTAGGCTTTGGTTGCAAAACTTTATTGGAGATGGTGTACCTCTCAAGATCAGATTTGGGCTAAAATATTATCTTGTAAATACTTGAGAGGTATTTTTGAGGCTGAAATCCCTAGAGTCAGCTTGGTTGGGAAAGGTTCAGTTATCTGGGACACTTTGAAAAGAGGAGCTAATTTAATCAAGCAGGGTTTTTTTTGGATTTGCAATCGGGGATCAAATGCTCTTTTTTTGGAGGATTCTTGGGATGGCCACCCTCCTATCTTGAATTAATATCCTAGGTTACGTTCCCTAAGAATTTTTTTCTTGGAATCAGACTGGTCTCATTTGGAGGACTTTAAAAAAATCTAGTCTTTTGGAAATATGAAGATGTACAGGTGGAAATATTCGCAAGAATAACCCTAGGGGGGACTGGCCAAGGACAGAGAGGTGCTTGCTCTTATTCTTACAGGGAGGCCTTGTTCTTCATGAGGGGTAAAGATATTCTGGCTTGGAACCCTAATCCTAAGGGAACCTACTGGGTAGCCTATGGTTATCAGGTTCTTTATAAGCAAAAGTATGGGAGTTTTCCTATCACTTGGTGGAAAATGTTGAGCAAGGTGCAGCAACAGTATTGTCATTGTTGTCAACACAGTCAGATAGATCGGTTGATGCAGTGGACAGGAGTTCAGAGGTTATTCAGAGTATGTACAGTGATGTTAAATGCTTATGAGGATGTTTTTGATGTTTGGGTGAAGTTGTTACAGGTTGTTTGTGCAAAGTTGAAAAAATCGTCATGTTGTGGCTGCTCCACAACGTACCCCAAAATTGGGGACCCACCTTTTTGCATATTTTCCAAGAAGACCGAAGTGGCCCATATGCTAAAGATCAAAGAAAAAGCAAAACACCGCAAAGAAAAAAAGTGTCGCGATATCGCGACATGTTGCATTTTCACGGCCAAAGAGAAGAGAAAGAACAAGGAAGAAAAAGTGTCGCGATATCGCGACATGTTGCATTTTCACGGCCAAAAGAGAAGAGAAAGAACAAGAAAGAAAAAGTGTCGCGATATCGCGACATGTTGCATTTTTACGGCCAAAAGAGAAGAGAAAGAACAAGAAAGAAAAAGTGTCGCGATATCGCGACATGTTGCATTTTCGTGGCCAAAAGAGAAGAGAAAGAACAAGAAAGAAAAAGTGTCGCGATATCGCGACATGTTGCATTTTGGTCAAAAGAGAAGAGAAAGAACAAGAAAAAAAAGTGTCGCGATATCGCGACATGTTGCATTTTTGCGGTCCAAAGCAAAGAGAAAGAGCAAGGAGAAAAAAGTGTCGCGATATCGCGACATGTTGCATTTTCGTGGTCCAAAGCAAAGAGAAAGAGCAAGGAGAAAAAAGTGTCGCGATATCGCGACATGTTGCATTTTCGTGGTCCAAAGCAAAGAGAAAGAGCAAGGAGAAAAAAGTGTCGCGATATCGCGACATGTAGCATTTTCGTGACCAAAAAAAGAAAGAGCAAGGAGAAACAAAAGTGTCACGATATCGCGACATGTTGCATTTTCGTGACTCAAAAAGGAGGAGACAGAGAAACAAAAGTGTCACGATATCGCGACATGTTGCATTTTTCCAAAGGAACAGAGTAGTTGACAGTGCGTCTGATATTAGTGATGAACACCAGGATAGTGAAACTAAAGATTGCATAGTGACGTGGACCTATAAGGAATAAATCGAAGATTGAATAAGGTAATTTGTCACATAAGGACAAAATTCAATGAATAAGACAAAACGTTACATAAGGAATCTTTAATGATTTGAAATCATCTAAGATGGTCGTTACACATGGAAAGAAGCGGACGCATGCCCATGTGGAGAAAAGGAAACGAAGGGCCACAAAATAGAAATGAAAAGCCTTTTTGGAAACCAAAACACATGCATGCACAAGGGAAGGAGAAAATGAACAGTCATGGAAGGAGAAAATGAACAGTCATGGAAGGAGAAACAAAATTTTTTAGAGGTTTTAAATACGCCATTCAAAGAGGCCATAATGGGTTGGTGCTCCTTTCTGTTGGTGCAGATAAATTAGGGGTTGGTGCTCCTTTCTGTTGGTGTAGATAAATCAGGGGTTGGTGCTCCTTCCGGTGGGTGCTGGTAAATTGATTGTAAAGTTGGTGCTTTGCAAAGGCTGGATTTGGATGGGAGTCCAAACGAGTCATTTTGAGGATGTAGCCAAATCGGTGAACCTCGGTACATCTTGTGTTGTGTGATGTTCTCTTGTTATACTTGCTTTATTTGGTTTCAAGTTTTCATTGTTTCGGCTTTAAGAGTTGAAGATTTAAGTTTTAAAAGAGCTACACTGATTCACCCCCTCTCAGTGTCATTGTGAGACTAACAATTTGTATCGGAGCGAGGTTCCTGAACAAGCTTAACCGGCTAGGGTGATCTTGGAAGTGACACAATGGCAGGTGGTGAAGGCTTCTCATCAAACAAAGCACCATTGTTTGACGGAACTAATTACGCATTTTGGAGACTCAGGATGCAGACATATCTTTGTGCTTTGGGATACGACATTTGGGATTCAGTAGATAGTGGATACACAATACCCACCACTTCTCCAACCGATGTTGTCGGTAAGAAACTGTTTGAGAATGACTCAAAAGCAAAGAATGCTATCATGTGCGGATTAGTGGACAGTGAACTGGTAAAGATTATGAGTTGTAAAATGGCAAAAGAAATATGGGACAAACTGAGGAGCATTCATGAAGGAGACGTTAAGATCAAGGAGGCCAAGTTACAAACACATCGAGCTCAGTTCGAAGTATTAAAGATGAATGACGATGAGAACATAGAGGCATATATGCTAAGAGTTAATGAAGTCATTAATGCGATTAGAGGACTCGACGAGGAAATCAAAGATTCTGTCATCGTGAAAAAGGTATTAAGATCTCTTCCCCAAAGATTTGATTCTAAAGTTTCAGCTATAGAAGAAGCTAAAGATCTAAATTCTTTTAGTATGGATGAGATGCATGGTTCTTTGATTGCATATGAGATGAGAATAGGAAAATCTAAACCCACAGACAGAGAAGCTGCTTTTAAAGCCCATAAAAATATGAAAGCAAAACAAGAATCCGAGGAAGAAGAGACATCGAGATGAAATGGAAGCAAACTTTGTTCGAAAACTAAAAAGGGGAAAAGGAAAATACGAGAGGAAAGTTACCGTTTAAATGTTTCAATTGTGGAGGCATTGGGCATTTTGCAGCTAAATGTCCACTTAATGAGAAGAACAAAAGTGATGAAGGATCGCACCAAGAAAGAAGTGACTGGAAGAAAAAAACAAATTTCAGAAAAGGCAACTTCAAGAAGAAAAGTTTCATCTCCAAGAATGTCGAGTTCATCAGAAGACAGCTGCGGTGAGGATTCTAAAAAGGAAACAGGTGAAGCTCTTTTCATGGCACTCAAAGAAGAAAAAATAGAAAAAGAACAGGAATGTGATGAAGAAGTAAATTTGGAAGAGGAACTAATTGCAGCTCTGGATGAATTGAAGATAGAAAGAAAAAAGAATAAGAAAATTTCAAGAAAGCTTGAGGATGCAAATGAAATCATAACCAGTTTGAAAGTACGAGATAGAAGAATCCAAGAAAATATCTGAAGATCTCGAAGTGCAAATAACCATGAAAATAGATTATTGCAGCAAGCTAGAAGAAGAGACTGTTGGTTTAAGGATGCAGATAGAAGAGATGAATCGTAAAATTAGTTGTTATCACAAACGTGAAGAAAGTTCTATGAAGTTGGATAAGATCATAAATAACCAAAAGACTACGAGGCATCAAATTTGGTTTGGGCTTTGACGAAGGAGAATCATCAAATGGATCAAAGGCCATAAATGAAGAATCCATAAAGAATGAAGATAAGAAACAAGTTGATCAAGAAAAATTGACTCATGCAAAAGAAAGCAATAATGCAAGGCACGAAAGGAGAATTGACAATGATGGATTCACCAATGTCACACATCAAAGAAGAAGAAGATTTATGGCTCCTACGACAACATGGCAAAGACCATCACCCGAGGTTCAATCATCTCTTTTCTGGTTACTATTTTAAATGCAATGGTTATGGACATAAGATTTCAGATTGCAAGTATAATGTAGGACCAAGGAATTTTACCAGTAGAAATGTTTTTTCACCTTTGATGGATTATGCAGTAGAATGTTATAATTGTCATAATTTTGGGCACATTGCAAGAAATTGTCGAAGTACATTTGCATCAAATCAATTTCAGGGAAGAAAATTTCAACCAAATGGAATGAGACAAAATAGAAAATTTCTCGAAAAACATGCACAAGCTACTGAAAAAGAAAAGTCAAAACAAGAGCCCAAAACTGTAATCAAACCAGAGTGGAAAGAAAAAGAGCGATCTAAGGAAGAAAAGGAATCCCTGATCGTACAAACAACATTTAAAGCACAGAATAAATCTGCACCATGGATACTTGATAGTGGATGCTCTAGTCATATGATAGGTGACAAACAAAAATTTGAGAAGTTACAGCAATATGAAGGTGGTTCGATAAAATTTGGAAATAATGATGGAGCTAAGATAGTTGGCAAAGGTTCAGTTAAGATCAGTGACAAAAAAATCAAGTCAAAAGAAGTCTTGTTTGTGGTTGGTCTGAAGCATAACTTGTTGAGCGTAAGTCAGATTTGTGATAGAGGTCATGAAGTGATTTTTAAGAAGCGGGGTTGTGAAGTCAGAAAAGCAAACAGTGGAAAGTTGATAGCAACTGGATCGAGGACATCTGGCAACCTGTACACTCTCTCAGAGACTTCAGAAGGAGCTTGCTTGATTGGACAGGAAGAAGAAAATTGGTTGTGGCACAAGAGGCTCGGTCATATCAGTTTTGACAATCTAGTAAAAATCAGCTCAAAAAAGGCAGTGAGAGATATTCCCACCATTGGAAAACCATCAAATAGCATTTGTGCTTCATGCCAAAAGGGGAAGCAAACTAGAGTCTCATTTAAAACAAAAGAGTACTACACAAGCAAACCTTTGGAACTAATACATACTGATTTATGTGGACCCATGAGAACGCAAAGCATAAATGGTGACAAATATTTTATGTTGTGTATAGATGACTATTCCAGGATGACATGGGTACTATTTTTGAAGCATAAATCAGAAGCTTTTGAGATGTTCAAGGTTTTCAAAAACCAAGTTGAGAATCAAACAGGAAAAAGGATTAAATGTTTAAGATCGGATAGAGGAGGAGAGTTCATTTTAGAGGATTTTATAGAGTACTGTGAAAAATATGGTATTAGGAGACAGTTTTCAGTAGCCAGGACACCTCGAGCAGAATGGTGTGGTAGAAAGAAAGAACAGGACAGTGCAGGAAATGGCACGGACTATGTTGATTGAGAGCAAAGTAGCAGACAGATTTTGGAAAGAGGCAGTCCATACTGCGGTATACATCCAAAATAGGTGCATGTTGAGGACGCATGAAAGCAAAACTCCTTATGAGTTGTGGTTCGGTAAAAAGGCAACAGTAAGATACTTTAAAGTTTTTGGCAGCAAGTGTTACATCAAAAGAACTGAAGAAAACCTTGGTAAGTTTGAAGATAGAGCGGATGAAGGTATTTTTCTTGGCTATTCGTCAAAAAGCAAAGCTTACAAATGCTACAACAAGAGGCTAAGGAAAATTGTGGATAGTGTCGATGTTAAAGTTGATGAAGGTAGGGAACGAGTAATTAGCTATGAAGAGAACTACCCAATTTATGAAGAGGTTATTGAAGGAGATGAGGAAAAGGAAACGGAAAAGAAACAAAAAATTGACTCAGATGATTCAAACAGTGATTCAGAAGTGGAAGAAAATAAGAAATTCAAAACAGATAGCTGGCAGAAAGATCATCCTAGAGAGCAAATAATTGGAGACCCCACAGTTGGTGTTCAGACAAGAAGAAGAGTAGTAAGTAACTACTCTCTATTATCCAACATTGAGCCCAAAAATGTTGCTGACGCAAGCAAAGATGAAAGTTGGATGAAGGCAATAAATGAAGAATTAGATCAGATCGAGAAAAACAAAACTTGGGAGTTAGTACCAAGACATGCAAATAAAAATATAATCGGTACTAAATGGGTCTTTCGAAACAAATTGAATGAAGACGGACAGGTAGTCGGGAATAAAGCAAGATTGGTATGTAAAGGCTATGCACAAGTTGAAGGTATTGACTTTGAGGAAACCTTTGCACCTGTGGCTAGACTAGAGGCAATTAGAATGTTTCCGGCTTTAGCGAGTTTACAAGAATTTCAAAGTTTATCAAATGGATGTGAAATCAGCATTTTTGAATGGGAAACTTGAAGAAGAGGTTTATATTGAGCAGCGAGATGGTTTCCAACTTGGTGATGATCCCAACTTGGTTTGCAAGTTGAAGAAAGCATTATATGGCTTAAAACAGGCACCCCGAGCATGGTATGCAAGGCTAGACAACTATCTTACTCAACAAGGGTTCAAGAAAGGTATGGTGGATAGTAATTTGTATGTCAAAATAGAAAATGGCCATCTTATTGTTCTTGTTGTATACGTAGATGATATCATATTTGGCAGCAACAAAGATGAGTCGTGTAAAGATTTAGCAAATAAGATGGAGAAAGAATTTGAAATGTCAATGATTGGTGAACTTTCGTATTTCCTCGGGTTGCAAGTTAATCAAAATGAGAAGGGCATATTTATTTCTCAAATTAAATATGTGAAAGAGATGCTAAAAAAGTTCACAATGGAGGATTGTAAGCCGGTTAGCACTCCCATGACGACAGGTTGCAAGTTGAGCAAGGATGACAAATCTCCACATGTTGATCAAACCATGTACAGATCTATGATTGGGAGCTTACTAGTACTTGACAGCTACTGGACCGGATATTTTGCGAGGCGGTATGCATGGTAGCACGATTTCGAGGCTAGTCCCAAGGAGACTCATGTGACAACGAGTGAAGAGGATTCTTCGGTACCTCAAGGGTACTATGGAGTATGGGTTATGGTATCCGAAAGGTAAGGAATTCGCCCTTATTGCGTATTCATATGCAGATTGGGCAGGATGTGTAGATGACAGAAAGAGTACCGGTGGAGGTGCATTCTATCTTGGAGACAGGTTGGTCGCGTGGCACGAGTAAGAAACAAGAGTCGGTCTCCTTATCCACAGCAGAGGCAGAATATATTGCAGCGACAACGTGTTGTACGCAGGTATTATGGATGAAACAAACCCTGAAAGATCTTGGTATTAACTTCGGTGAGCCAATTTCAGTTAAGTGTGATAACACCAATGCCATTAACATCTCAAAGAATCCGGTTATGCATTCTCGCACAAAACATATTGCTATCCGGTATCACTTTTTGAAGGAGAAAGTTGCGGAAGGTGAGGTTAAGTTGGATTTTGTTCCAACAACAGAGCAAGTAGCGGATATCTTCACAAAACCGTTGCCCAAGGAAGTCTTTGAGTACCTTCGCAATAAATTGGGAGTGGTCACGCTTCCCAAGAATTGACTAGCTATCGGGACCACATTCTTCGGGGGAGCATTTGTGTATTTGTTTATCTTTTTGCTCATGTTTGTGATTTTTGCTAAGTGTAATAATTTTTGCTTGAGAATGTTGTGCATGGACTCAGGGGAGTTTGCAGTAGCCCTTTGGTATTGTTGTCAAAGGGGGAGAAGAGTTACAGGAAATTGCACGTGTGTTGCCAACAATTCCAAAGGGGGAGATTGTTGAGCAAGGTGCAGTGACAATATTGTCATTGTTGTCAACACAGTCAGATAGATCGGTTGATGCAGTGGACAGGAGTTCGAGAGGTTATTCAGAGTATGTACGGTGATGTTAAATGCTTATGAGGATGTTTTTGATGTTTGGGTGAAGTTGTTAGAGGTTGTTTGTGCAAAGTTGAAAAAATCGTCATGTTGTGGCTGCTCCACAACGTACCCCAAAATTGGGGACCCACCTTTTTGCATATTTTCCAAGAAGACCGAAGTGGCCCATATGCTAAAGATCAAAGAAAAAGCAAAACACCGCAAAGAAAAAAAGTGTCGCGATATCGCGACATGTTGCATTTTCACGGTCAAAAGAGAAGAGAAAGAACAAGAAAGAAAAAGTGTCGCGATATCGCGACATGTTGCATTTTCGCGGCCAAAAGAGAAGAGAAAGAACAAGAAAGAAAAAGTGTCGCGATATCGCGACATGTTGCATTTTCGCGGCCAAAAGAGAAGAGAAAGAACAAGAAAGAAAAAGTGTCGCGATATCGCGACATGTTGCATTTTGTGGCAAAAGAGAAGAGAAAGAACAAGAAAGAAAAAGTGTCGCGATATCGTGACATGTTGCATTTTCGCGGTCCAAAAAGAAGAGAAAGAACAAGAAAGAAAAAGTGTCGCGATATCGCGACATGTTGCATTTTGCGGTCCAAAGCAAAGAGAAAGAGCAAGGAGAAAAAAGTGTCGCGATATCGCGACATGTTGCATTTGTGGTCCAAAGCAAAGAGAAAGAGCAAGGAGGAAAAAAGTGTCGCGATATCGCGACATGTTGCATTTTGCGGTCCAAAGCAAAGAGAAAGAGCAAGAAGAAAAGTGTCAGGATATCGCGACATGTAGCATTTTCAATTCAAAAAAGAAAGAGCAAGAGAAACAAAAGTGTCGCGATATCGCGACATGTTGCATTTTCGCGACTCAAAAAGGGAGGCAGGCAGAGAAACAAAAGTGTCACGATATCGCGACATGTTGCATTTTTGCCAAAGGAACAGAGTAGTTGACAGTGCGTCTGATATTAGTGATGAACACCAGGATAGTGAAACTGAAGACTGCATAGTGACGTGGACCTATAAGGAATAAATCGAAGATTGAATAAGGTAATTTGTCACATAAGGACAAAATTCAATGAATAAGACAAAATGTTACATAAGGAATCTTTAATGATTTGAAATCATCTAAGATGGTCGTTACACATGGAAAGAAGCGGACGCATGCCCATGTGGAGAAAAGGAAACGAAGGGCCACAAAATAGAAACGAACAAATTAAACAAAACACATGCATGCACAAGGGAAGGAGAAAACGAACAGTCATGGAAGGAGAAAATGAACAGTCATGGAAGGAGAAACAAAATTTTTTAGAGGTTTTAAATACGCCATTCAAAGAGGCCATAATATGTTGGTGCTCCTTTCTGTTGGTGCAGATAAATTAGGGGTTGGTGCTCCTTTCTGTTGGTGCAGATAAATCAGGGGTTGGTGCTCCTTCCAGTGGGTGTTGGTAAATTGATTGTAAAGTTGGTGCTTTGCAAAGGCTGGATTTGGATGGGAGTCCAAACAGTCATTTTGAGGATGTAGCCAAATCGGTGAACCTCGGTACATCTTGTGTTGTGTGATGTTCTCTTGTTATACTTGCTTTATTTGGTTTCAAGTTTTCATTGTTTCGGCTTTAAGAGTTGAAGATTTAAGTTTTAAAAGAGCTACACTGATTCATCCCCCCTCTTAGTGTCATTGTGAGACTAATAGAAAAAGGTGTGGAACAAATTTTCCTGGCCAAAATGTTATTTCTTTCTCTAGTTGGTAGCTCGTAATAAATGCCTCACTTGGGATAATGTGAGGAAGAGGGGATTTTAGGGTCCCTCTTTTTGTGTCCTTTGCAGTAAGAATGAGGATGACTCTTCTCGTTTATTTTTCCAATGCTCCTTTGCCAGAGACATTTGGCATCGTTGGTGGAGCGCCTGGAACCATCCATGTTTTCATGTGCTGTCCCTAGTGGAGTTTTGGAGTAGTCTGGGCAGACCTCCGGCCAAGGCTCCCTTCCTTCGGGTGGCTTGGAATTTGGGCCCTTCTTGCATCATTTGGAAAATTTGGCTCAAACAGAACCAACGCATATTTCATGGCAGTTATTTGGTTGTTCAATAGATCTGGCAAAGGATCATGTATATGGTTCAGGAAACCATCCATAGCAAATGTGATGTGGACCCTCTTTTGGATTCTATGGAGAAGGTACAACAAGCCCTTGGTATCTTTGGGGATGGTGTGAACTCTTCTAGTCCTAGTAGGGTTCCTCAAATCAGCAAGAAGGTTAGGAGAGATGGTAGGTGGAGGCCACCCCCTAGAGGAGTTTTAAAAATTAATACTGATGGATCGTCCAGGGGTAATCTTGGACATGCTGGCATTGGCAGTGTTGGGAGATATTCTACTGGTGGTGTCAGTTTTTTCTTTTCCATATATAAAGGTGTTCACTCTAACAATTTTATGGAAGCTCTTGCAATTCTTAAGGCCTTGCAGAGGGGGTTTTCTCTTGGCTGGCATAGGATTATCTGCGAGTCTGACTCTCAAATTATGGTTAATATTTTAAACAGTAAAAGGGAGGAGGAAGTTAATTGGCAGTTGGCCTCTATAGCCATTCAGATTCTCAGAATGAGTGAAGAGTTCGAATTTATATCCTTTGTGCACATTCCAATGGAATGGAATGTGGTTGTTGATTACCTGGCCAAAAGGGCTTTTGAGCTGCTGGATCCTTGGAGTATCGATAATTGGAAGAGTCTCCCATCTGGGGACTCTCAACGCCTATGGGATTTGATCCACAAGGATGTACAAACTTAATGTGGTTTATTCTTGTTGTCTTTTTCGGGTGTCATTCTAGTCTAGTGGTTTTAGCCTGTTTGGTTGTTTATTTGAGTCCTGGTTGGAAGCTCATATGTACTCTGTAATCCAGACTTTTTATCAATAAATTTTTACCCTTTTATTTAAAAATAATAATAGGGTAAAATTTATCCCTTGCACTTTAGGTTCTAAGAGCAACATAATAAAAAAATGAGGATGGAGGAAATCCATAACAATTTAGGATTTTCATGGCAACATAAGAAGGTAACTGCCATGGAGAATCATCCTTGCATTTTAGGGTTTCTAGGGAAACATAATGATGAAAGTGTTTTTGAGGTTATTCCTTGCACTTCAAATCCTTCAAAGTAAACCTATAGATGATAAGTTTGGCTATGGATAGTGTGAAAAAATTGAAGAAATTTATGAAGATGAAAGTGTTGATGGAAATAAAAAGGAAAGCAAGACAAAAGAAGCAAATACAAAGAGAAGAAAACTTAGAGGGATATGATATGGGAAAACAAAAGCAAATGTTGCGAGTGTTAACCAAAAATGGGGCTAAACCCACAAATAGAAACAAAGAGTTACGATGAAATGCTATCTTGAAATGTTAAGGGTATGCATAGGACCCCTAAAAAAAGAGTTTTCAAGGAACTTACAAGTTATAGATAGCATATTTATTGATATGGAAAGTAAGTAACAAATATTTTAGTCATTCACGGTGTTGACTTTCATGTTGATAAAATTCAATATTTAGATGGCAACTAGATGACTAAGATTTTATCTCTTAATAATAATGATGTCAAGGAGTTGATTGCATAACTTCTTAATAATAATGATATCAAGGAGTGTACCATGGGGGACAATGCAATCATTCAAGGTTTGGCTCTTCTTCAGGAGTTCCAAGATTCAAATTGTGGTGTGTGTGTGTGGTTGTGTGTTAATCCCCTATTGATAAGCGTAGCTCTCAGCCTTATGAGGGGTCATGGCTAGGAGGGAACTGCTCAGTCCCATGCATCAGTCGTAGGGGTTTATGACACTACCCGGATCCAAATAATAATAATAATAATAATAAGGAGTTGATCCCACAACCATAATTGTTTGAGGAAGATGATGAATATTTTTGATAAAAAGATAAGTTAGACAAGTTGGATATGGTTTAATTAACCTGAATATAATGTAATAAGAGCTATGTAATACTTTGTTATTTTAGGGTTTCTCTTTGTTTGTGTTATTTCGTGTTTTTATGTGTGAGTGTTTTCTATGTTTTTTATTTTTGTTTATTGTATGTTGCTGGTTGTTTTTTATTTTTATTTTATTTTTTAATTTTTTAGGTTTTGGTTATGTTTATTTTTCATGTTTTTTTTGGGTTATGTCTTTGTAGTGTTATGTTGTTTTTGTCTTGTTTGTGTTTTGTTATGTGGTTCTTGTGTTTTTCTATGTGGTTTGTGTTGTGGTTTCTTTTATCTTATTGTGTGTGTTTGGTTGTGCTTTTGTTTTTGACACACTCAAGGAGCATGTTTTTTTATTATTTTTGTTGTTATTTATTTATTTTTAAATTGATTTTGTGTGTTTGTTTGCTCCTTGAGTATGTCAAAGGTGGTAGGCCAGGTTCGAGTCCTGGGCGTTTTTGACGGAATGGATACCCCTGCCTCCTTGGGTCTTACCCGAAAGTGGCATCCCTTTTGGGATGTTTTCCACAAATTAAAAAAAAAATACTTTGTTATTTTAATGAGAGTGGATCCTAATAAAAATCATACATAATTATTAAATATAAGGGCGGAGGTAGTAGTCCGACTAGTTTTTCCTTAATGTTTCACCATATTGAGGTCGGTGGTTCCAATCCTGAGCTCCTCCAACTCTCCCTCATTCAAAGTAAACATTTAAAGAGGTGGGTTATTCCCCCGTAAAATAATAATAATTAAAATAAATAAAATAAAGACAAATATAGTATTATATGCTAATAACATTGGGCTAGTGTGTGTATGGTTGTGTGTTTAGCCCTTATTGATAAGCTTAGATATCGATCTTATGAGGGATCATGGTTGGGATGAGAATGTCCAACCCTAAGCATCGGTTGTAGGGGTTTCTCATACTACCCTAACAAAAAAAACATAATTCAATTATATTTTTAATAATATTATTATTTGATAAACAATACATATCTTTATTTGGTGGATAACTAGAGGGGGAGAGGGAGATGAGGGGAAGAGGGGGCTAGAGCAGAGCTGGATCAGCTATGCTGAATGGTCTAGTTCCAATCGATATTGGGATGGATCTAGATCCCTCGAATCCTATGGTTTCTACAATGTTAGGCGGAAGGGTAGTCAAAAGGTAAAGTTGTTATGGTAGGCTGAGTGGAAGCGGTTGGGTGATACGTCATAGTTGGTTGAATGGGTGTAGTAGGTTGTGTTGTAGTGGAAGGTGTTTCTTCTCTGTTGGGAGAGACCATCCCCTGCAACAATGTTTTGATCCAGTCCTTGTTTTTGATTTTGGTGTACCATGTTTCTTGGGGTTTTTCTTTTTGGTTTTCTTAGAGAGAAAACCTAACCTGGGTAGGTTTGGCTTTGGGATTTCTTTGGTTATGTTTGTTCTTGGATTTGCGATTCTAGTGAACATCTTGCTGGCGTTTTCCATTCTTGGAAGAAAGTTCTTTTTTAGGGGTTTGTTTAGTTTTTTTAGTAATCTTCTTATACACATCCTTAGTGGGGATTGAACAAGGTTTGTTTAGTTGTGAGAGTCTTCGACCATCAAAAATTTGGCTGATGATCCTACACTTGATTTTTTTGAAAACTTGGGTCCTTTAGTGGATCTAGAGAGGTTGTAGACATATAACTTGAAGTCATTGGACTATAGTGTGATCTCAGTCCTAGTTGGAATATTGAATTTGCCTATTGATGTAAACAAGATTCAAGCTCTATGTTTTCTTATTGCTCGTCCTACTTGTGTTTCACCTGTAATCGAGGATATTGTATTTGAGTCTTCTCAAGTCCTTACAGGCTTTGTTTCCTGAGGCTTTTGTGTTGAGTGGGAACACGATCCAAATGTTGATATTTGAGCCAAGAGAAATCTTTGGGTGCTTAGTGGTTTTGGCTCTTATCAGGCTGTTGGGTGAGAAAAGTCCAGCTTTATCTTAGGTTTTCCTCCCTTGGTCATCTATTGCAGGATTTTAAAATCCAGAGTGGTTCTAGAAATTTGATTTCTGGTTGGGGCGAAAAAAAATTATTTTTGAATTTTGAACCAAAATTATGTGAGAACCTGGCTGGAGAAGTGAAATTGGAATTCTGGACAGTTCTTGCGCTTTGGAGTGACATCCTTGAGAGGTTGCGGGGTATGGTTGCTCAGCTGTGTGGTTACAATGATTTTTTTACTGGTGTGCTGAGTTGTTGGGCAGAAGACAGTGTGGATTCTAGGACCTTCCCGCATGATTATATTTGTGCCTTTTGGAGCTCTTGGCACAGTGTGCCTTTTGATTTAGATCTGGTTGGGGAAAGATCTATATGTTCGAGGTGTTGGTTTAGTGCAAGCATCCTCTTTATAAATTTTTGGCTAGAACTTATTAGGGATGATCCTATGAGCCTGTTGCAAGAAGTCAGATCCAAAAACAGGGTTCTTGTTTCGAGCGAGAAGTTTTGTTTTTTGAAAATTGAATTCAATGTTCTTGGTTTAGTTTAGGCGAGAACCGAATGTTCCCACCCCTTATCCTGTTTTTCAAATTTCTTTTGGTCCATCCTTGCTTTAGACAGATCTACCTCTCTAGATCTCTTGGTTCTCGATATCCTAGATCCTATTTCTCTTGGCTTGGTGCTTTTGGATGTTTGGTTTCTTTTCCCCTGGCATCAGACCTATTTGTTTTTCGCTTTGGTTTCTCATTAAAAACTTTTGTTGCTTTGTGAGAGGTTCAAAGACCCTTTCAAAACCCCTTCTTTAAACCTAATTATATATATGATAATTAATTATGTCCTTGTTAGGACACAACAATGGTAAAAGCGGGCTTTCCTTGTGAAGACTCAAGTTTGATTCATATAAAAATTAATCCTCCAAGTACTCTTCAATGTATATTTTGGTTGTTATTGTATGTTTTTAAATAATTATAATTAATTATATTTGATAAGAATAACAACTCCGGTTCACTAAATCAAACATAATATACTTATTTATCCGCACCAGGTATCTTATTGGCAAGTTTACTCAATTCTCGAAAGAAGGTCTAGGGTTCAAGCCTAACGGCCTGCACCGGATACAAAAAAACCCTCGACTAACCTAAGAGGTATACTCGGATGGGACAGGCTCCATGGAACGAAAAGTACTAGCCCCCATGGGATACAGGAAACAATTTTCTTTAACATAAGGTTTGAGTTCAAACCATGACGTGGGCGAGTGTGTGAAGGGGTGGGTGTGTGTTAAATTCCTTGTTGATAAGCATAGATTTCGGTTTTACGAGGGGTTATGGTTGGAAGGACACTGCTCAGCCTTGTGCACTGGTAGTAGGGGTTTCTCACACTAACCAAATAAAAAAAACATATTATATTTATTTTTTTAATAAATTACCTATTTTTAGTTTCTATTGGGAGAGATTTGAACTCTCCTTAAATGTTTTTTTATTTGGTTATTGTAAGAAACCTCTATGAGAGACGCACAAGGTTGAGTAGTCTCCTTCCATCCATGACCCCTTGTAAAGTCGAGTGCTATACTTGTCCTTAGAGAATTTAACACACTCATCCATACATCCACCTCCTCACACACTCATCCATGTCACGGTTTGAACCTTGGACCTCCCGAAAAAGAACCAAAGCCCGCAACACACTCGTCCATGCCACGGTTTGAACCTCTCGAAAAAGAACCAAAGCCCGAACCATTGCGCTGCACCCAAGGTGCAACTCTCCTTAAATGTTACGACCACCATTATTCAAAAATCATGGTATTTTTCTTTGATTTGGTTAGTATGAGAAACCCTTACGACGAAGAGGGCTGAGCAGGCTCCCTCAACCATGGGGGAGGCTGGATACTCTATCTACAAGAAAACTGATGAAGGTCTTTATAGCATCTGTGATAGGGTATGGATTCTTTTACCTTTAAATATTTTGGTTTTATGAGGTGTGTTGGCTGTGACCTAAAAGAATTATTTTTGCTTAGAAATGCTGATTTTGGACTGGAGGCAATGAACGTTTGATGTCTGTGTTGATAGTTGTCTTGGGTGATGATGGAGAATTTTCGTTTGGTGGTTTCTTATGGAATGTAGGGATCTGTCAGTTATCCCAATTTTTTTGAATTTCTTTTCTGTCTGTCATTCTGTTAGGCAGTTTGCTTTTATGGGTATACAATGTTTCCCGTTTGAAGGATTCAAAGTCTTTGTTATACCCTTATGATAGGACTCTAACTCATAAAATGGATCTTGAATTTATCCAAAACAGAATCCTCTGGTGTTGTCTTCATTAATAGCCAATACTTATCCCACCCCCACCGTGATGTAGGATTGCCAGCGAGGCAGGATCCCTTGGTTTTGAACCAGAGGCATATTCACCCATGTCGGTATTAGGCCACACAGTAAAAGAAACCCTTTAAGGTCCCAACCTAGGCAGCAGGCCCATCATCTCCGTTGTAACAAGGAAACTTTTCACAGTTTGGACTTTACCCTGATTTATTGGTTCAAAAGTCAAATTATGCATCCCCTTAGGTTTGGAAGTTTTCGTAAGGGTCATGGTAAATTGGGACCTGCCAATTCATCCTAGACCAAAGGAAGTTTTCACTTTGCCTTGTGTATGTTGTTTCAAATAATGCAGTTTTTTGGTTCTGGATTTGGACATTGTGCTGATTTCAAGGTAAAGCAAACCGAGCATATAACATTCTTTTAATGCTACGGTGTTTAAGTTACTGCGGAGGTCCTTTTGGTATTGGGTTTAGAAGGAATTTATTCCTACTTTATTGCTGCAATGTGTTAAGGGCGGTTTGATCCCTGGGACAGTGATTTTACTCTTAGATTTCAGTGCCCTGGTTAATTTTTGAAAAAAAATGGATTTATAGTGGTTGCTTTTGAACGTTTTACTCACTCTATGTTATCTTCTATGATATTTCCTTGGTTAACCTTTCGAAATTGGATTTACTCTGTTTTGTTTTTGGTATTATTTTGAAGCCAGGGCCTTCGTTATTATTTGGACATTTGATTCACTCTGTATTTTATTCAAATTCTTTGAAGTTGCAAGAATCATTACGATGGCTCTCCTTTGCATATGCACTCTTGTTAAGGAGTTTTGCCTCGCAGTTTTTTGGGTGTTTTTTATTTACCCTGTTCAAAACAGGGCATTGCTTTTGAATTGGTCATTTTGTTTTGTTATTCTTCTGTTCATGCTAGGAATGCTTTGATTTAGTGGAAAACAGTTTGCAACTATTAGGCTTCTGCGTTGTTTTTTTAGTAAATGCAGCATTCTTATGCTAGGCACCCTTTTCTTTTAATTTGTCAATTTTGTACTTTTAGGGTCTTCAATCAGGTAATATATTCATGTAATTATTGGGTAGACTTGTTATCTTGGCTTTCTTTACACATATAATATAGGATTTCTGGTGCTTTTAGAGCTTGGCCTCTTGAGTTTGTCTTCCATCTCTGCACTGCATAGAGTTGGATGGTCCTTTTGCTATATAGATATAGTTTTCTCATTGCAGATCTATATGTGTTAATCTAATGTTTTCTCTAACAAGAGGCTAAGAATTATTTGTAAAGCAAAATACTACCTATGTAATATTTTCCATGTAATATTTTCCATGTTGTGACTATTGTATATGCGTTTAAAATCTTTAAACTCCGGATAAGTCCCTTCAACTTGTATTTGGGCTTCTGTCATGAGAAAATACCACTGGTATTATGTATAGCTTTGCACATTTTATCTTTGGCTGTGATATCCTGGTTTCCTGTTGGTGTTCTTTTCTATGGTCTTCCCTCTTTAGATATCTTGGGCATGCTTTTTTGTGCTGTGACTTGTGTTGTGCATTTATAAAGAGTTTTTCACCAGGATCTCTTGTACTTTTACAATGGACATTTCCCTTTTAATTTACAGTTCCTTTTGCTTTTTTGGCCACTAGACTAACATTTGAGGCCTGTCTCAGTTAATGCCAATTTTTAATTCCACAGTTCAATTGGGTTTCTAGCTCTTGCAAAAACATAATTGATGATGGCAGGATGCAGGTCAAGATCTTATGGGTCTGTCAGGATCCCGCTGCCTTTCAAGGGGCATACAATTCAAGTCCTTACTCCTTTGGCTGGTTGTTATGCCAATTTCTGTCCTCGGAATTTTCTTCCATGAGCAGAAAATCTCCTACTTCTTTCGTCCTTTATGGGACACACCACCAAAACCCTTCTCCAACATCCCTCAACACTATGCCGAAAATGTGTCCATGAAGACCCTTTGTGTCATTCATGGGTGGGGAATCAGGGACACCCCTAGGCGTGTTTTTGATGCCATCCTTTTCAGTAATGAGCTAGAACTGTTGACAATAAGATGGAAGGAGCTAGATCCTGTGGTGACAAGGTTTGTGATCATCGAATCCAATACAACCTTCACAGGCCTACCAAAGCCAGTACATTTTGATATCAACAAGGAAAAGAATGAGTTTTCAAAAGCCAAGGTGAAGCATGGAGTTGCTCCTGGAAGGCCCCTGTTTCCTGGAGAGAGCCCCTTTGTACTACAGTGAAGTCAAAGGGTGACGTTGGATAGGCTGCTAAGAGAGGCAGGTGTGTGGGAAGATGACCTTGTGATCATGTCTGATGTCGATGAAATACCCAGTTCACACACCATAAACCTTCTTAGGCGGTGTAACAATATACCTCCTGTGATGCATTTACAGCTAAGGAACTACATGTACTCCTTTGAGTTCCTTGTGGGTTATGATAGTTGAAGAGCACAGGTCCACCGCTACAAGCCAGGGAAAACATGGTATGTGCATTCTCGCCAAGCAGATGAGATATTTGCAGATGCAGGGTGGCACTGCAGCTTCTGCTTTCGCCATATAAGTGACTTCCAAATTAATATGAAAGCTTATAGTCATGTGGATAGAGTGAGGTTCTCTTATTTTTTGGATCCTAGAAGAATACAGGACGTAATTTGCAGAGGGACAGGTCTATTTGACATGCTGCCAGAGGAGTACACTTTCCAAAGTATAATTGCAAAGATGGGCTCCACACCTCATTTCTATTCTGCAGTGCATCTTCCCTCTTACCTAATAGACAATACTGAAAAGTTCAGGTACTTTCTACCAGGTGGTTGTAGGAGGGAAGCAGAATAACCCTTCTCCATTTCATTTTCTTACAACGCAATGATTAGACTGGTGTTTAACTGACCCACCTGCCACTAATGAAAGACACTGCTATGAATGTCCTTGTGTAAAATACATCATGTTTATATAACAACATATCTGTGTCACTTATCTTAGTTTTGGAATCCTCAGATGGATAGTTTTGAAGGAAACAAACAGCTGATTGCACATGAACCAGTCTGAAGATCAATTTTTCTGTGTAACAAATTTTGTCATAGATCTATCACTGTTATGTAGTAAGTGATTAAAAGAACAATGAATAGCTTATTTTTAGCAGTTTCAAGAGTTCATATCAAAGCTGGATATAACTCTGTCATTTTGAAATGTTCTGTCCCATTCGGCCCTGCATTTCTATCATCAGAGATTTTGTTCCTTCTTTTGTGCTCTCGTAAATTTTCTTGAATGATGTATTTATCATTTATGTGATGAATGACAACTAAAAGCATGAGATTTGAAGAAATTAAAAGATTCAGCACATTAACTTCGCACAATTGTCTGGTCCATTAACCACTTTACAATTGTATTCATAGAATATGAGTCTTCTAAATTTGAAGTTGACACCCCAAAAAAAATTTAATATCTTAGAATTTTGTAATTTTTAGGTTTAGTGTATGTATGAAGAGGTGTAGATGTGGTTTTTTTCTTTTATAAAATATATAATATATGATCTTTGTTGTGAATTAAATTTTATACCTTCGAATTTTTATTTAAAAGAATTTAAATTTTTACTGAAAAATTATTTAACATATATATAATTAAGTGGTATTAGTTTAACCGGTTAGATTCTTCAACATTTTAAAGAGGAGACCTAGGTTTGAATGCTGCAGCAAATAATATATGAATAATATCTAAGCTTTGTTGCAATACCACTATGTGGTGGTCATGTAATACGAGTGAGTCCCGTTTCAATCCCATATAACCCATATAACATTTTATGTTCAAAATTTATTTAATATCCAAAATTATACATATTAATATAGTTCATGTAAGTATATAACTCGGGAGCAGGGAGTGCGAGCATGAGTTGGTGGGAGTAAGTGGAGTGCAAGCCAAGAGGGAAGGTGAGCCAAGAGGGAGTGCAAGCCGAGAGTGAGTGTAGCTAGAATTTGCAAGCACGTTCCGGGAGTGAGGAGGAAGTAGAAAGCAAAGTGTGATTTAGTTAAAAAATCCAATGCAAGCTAGGAAGAAGTGTGATCTAAGAGGGAGTGCAAGTCAAGATTCAGTCATGGAGGAAGAGCAACGATTTCATCCGGAGTGCGTCAAATCTTCAAACCCTTACCATGAATGCATGGAACATTGTTTCCAAAGAATTGTTAAAGTGAAGAAATACCGAGAAAAAGAAGAGACAAGGGCTATGACGAGCCAAGAGAATGCAAGTCAGGAGCGAGTGCGAGGAAGGAGAAAGTGTAAGCTGGGAGCGAGTGCGAGGAAGGAGAAAGTGTAAGCTGGGAGCGAGTGCAAGCCGAGAGGGAAGGTGAGCCAAGAGGGAGTGCAAGTCGAGAGGGAAGGTGATGAAAGAGGGAATGCAAGCCAAGAGCAAGCCCCATTAGCTACTATGGAAGGAAAGTCAAGTGAGCCAAGAGGGAGTGCAAGCCAAGAGCAAGTCCCATTAGCTACTATGGAAGGAAATTCGTATTTGAAAGCCCTAATGGGAAGTCAAAATATGCCCTAGTTGGAAGTATGGAGGCCCAAGTTGGAGATAAGCAAAAGAGCAAATACATGGCATGAATACATAACAAGTTCTAGCCAGGTAGAGGATGTTACACCATAAGTGAGTATCAAGGATGAGATGATTGAGTATGATATAGTGGGTTCTTAAATGTAGATGGTTAATATGTAAGTTCCATTGATCATGGTTAGGGCTTTTAGAGATTCAAATTCAAAATTGGATCAAGTGGAAGTGGGGATTAAATTTAAATTACTCTATGATTTTTCTTCCTAAGTTTATTTTTTCATCTTTTCTAGTTTAGGAATTAGGGATAAAATAATGGTTGCTAGCCCATGGTTTAGTGGAAGAGATGCATTTTATTTGAGACCATAGAATGGAATTTTTTTTGTTGAGATAAAAATTATTAAGAAGCTTCCAATATGGGTTAGGCTTTTTGGACTTCCATATTAGCTTATAAATAAGGATGTTCTAAAGAATATTGGAAATATCCTATTGGAATTCATCAAGGAAGGACTAACTACTAAGGAGTGAAAACATGTTATATATACTTGAATATGTGTTGCTATGGATATTTCAAAACCTTTGTCACAATCCATTAAGATAAAAAATGAATCAAGAGAATGAGATCAACAGGTAGGTTATGAAAATATCGTATTTTTTTGCCACAATTGTTGAGATTGGACACATGACAAGAGTTTGCAAAGTGAACTATGAAGAAAGAGAAAAAATTCTAGCCATGAGTTAAACTTCAAGACGAAGCCAAGGAAATCATACAATAATAGAAGTCAGATCATATCAAGGATATTCCACTCCCAAAGAAGAGGTAAAGCGTATCTACAATATCATTTGACAATTTCAGAAGGAATTAAAGGTGCAAAAGAAGATGTGGCAAGAAATCCTAAAACAAAGACAACAAAAGATGTCAAGTTTATTCTAGGTAATTCATCTTCATTTTCCTCAAGTAGTATAGAATCCTCTCCAAGTAATATGAGTGAAAGAGATGAAGATGTTATCCTTTGCACTTCAATGTTGCTCTTAGATGAAGATGTTATCCTTTGCGCTTCAATGTTTCAAGAGCAACGTAATAAAGAAATAAGGATGGAGGAAACCCATAACAATTTAGGTGTTTTAGAGTAGAATAAGAAGATAATTACTATAGAAAAGCATCCTTGCACTCTAAGGTTTTTAGGGCAATATAAAGAAGATTGTGCTTTTGAGGTTATTCCTTGCACTCCAATCCTTCAAAACAAGACAAACCTAAAGATGATATATCTTACTATGAGCAGTATGAGAAGATTGAAGAGATTGATGAAGATGAAAGTATTGTTGAGAATGAAAAAAAGAGAAAAAGACCTAAGAAGCAAAAACAAAGAGAAAAAGAAACAAAAGGATATTGATAATGGCAAACAAAAGCAAATATCACAATTGCTAACAAGAAGTGGGGTTAAACCCACAAATAAAATAAAAATATAACAATGAAAATAATAAATTGGAATATTAGGAGAAATGATAAGAACCTTAAAAAAAGTATTAAGAATTTGTGAGGTTATTATAGACAAGATGTTTATAGATATAGAAGTTGGGTAGCAAATATTTTAGCCATTAGCCGTGTTGAATTTTGGTCGAATTTAAATTTCAGAAAGCATTTGATATAAAAAGAATTGATTGTAAAAACTTAATAGTTTGAAAAAAATAAAAATTAATAGAAAGACAAATGAAATTTTTTTAATGAAAAGATAAAGTTGAATATACTTTTAATTAACTTGTTAAAATATAATGATAATAAAATAATATTTTATTTTTAATAAAAATAATGCCCAATAAAACTACACATAACTTATATATATATATATATATATATTTTTTTTTTTGATAGAAAGACAAATGAATTTTTTTTATCAAAAGATAAAGTTGAATATACTTTTAATTAACTTGTTAAAAATATAATGATAATAAAATAATATTTTAATTTAAATAAAAATAATACCCAATAAAACTACACATAACTTTTATATATATATTTTGAGTAAATACTTCTTATACATATACATATCCGTAGTGAGAGTTGAACTCGGGTCACATCACCGATAATGCAAGTGGCATCCTTGCCGGTAGACCACCACAATAATACAAGTGACATCCTTACCGGTAGACTCTATCACACAGATACCACATACATAAATACTGTCTTTTAAAGTTTGTTTTTAATTCCTTAAAATTGTAAGGTGTGTTAAATGGTTTTATTATTCCATTACTTATAGATACTGGGTTTTTAAACGTGTTCTTAATTCTGTGTAAGCGGTGTTGGGTGTTTATTATAGATGGACTTTTATATATATATATATATAGTTTGTAATAGTTGGACTATGGAACAGTGAACTATTTTATGTGACATAAAGATTCCATATCAGGGATGCTTGTATTCTAAGTTTTTAATATATCTTTTCATTTGCTGAGTTGAGAGTTTCCACAAGGTTATAAGCCGTTTAAATCTTTTATTTAAAATTTTAAGGCTTTTATTAATATTTTTTTATAAAATAATTTTAAATTGTTTTAAAATTTTTAATAACAGTTTCTTTTAATAATATATATATATATTCTTTGGTTAAAAAAGTTGTATTTGGAGTTTTTATCTTTAAAAATTTATAATTCTTTTTAGAGGTTAAGAGTTTACACACAAATTTAATTTGTTAAAAGTTTACAAACAAATTTAATTCTTATCTTAATTGATAGATACTTACATCTTTTTTCATAATAAATTTGAATTCTTGATATATATATATATATATATATATATATATATATATATATATATATTTGATATTCTTCAATTTTCTTTGTATATACAAATATTCCAAAATTTAGCATCTTTTTTTTTCATATTTTTTTGCAAAAGTTCTCACAATATCAAAACTCTACCTCTTTAAAACTTTAGCATCTTAGTAGAGTAATATTTTTAAAACGTTGTGATATCATAGTCTACTTTATCAGATTCAGACTAGTAGTGTCATTCTTGAAGCATAAGTGCAACGACAAGAATTAAAGTAAATAGTTTATATAAAAATACATTAATGTTATAAAATACAAAAAATATTACCAATAGAAAATATTAAAGTAATTCTTAATCATTTGAATGCCTTGCATTCTAACATATATAGCTTCTTACAATGAATCCAATTACAAGTGATCATGATGTTTAGCCAAAGAATGTAGCTATGTCAAGGGAGTGGCCAGGCTGCATACTCTTTATGACACCCTACAACTTTAGCTAAACACTCGTGCCGAGTGGGAGAGGGCCTTGTTGATTGCATCTGGTCCCCTTATCCTTTTGATGTGTTTGATAATTCTATTATTCTGTGATATGCATACATACACTTCGAAGTAGTGGGTTGTTACAGTGACTCGTATAGCCTCCATTCTACCACTACCCACTCCTAATATTCTAGATGATTATTTGTTGCTTGTTAGAGGAATGCCACATAAAACCTGTCAGCTTGGTGCCACATCTAATTCATCATTGCTCTTTTGCTGGTGAATTTTATATGCTTTGGTGGAAAAACAAAATTTTGGTAGTGATGGGTTTTTAAGATCCATTACCAGACCTTGATTCTTCTCTTACCACATGGGTTTTCAGGGTCTATATAGGTCTTGGTTGCTCCCTATTTTTTCGTTGAACATCGCTTATCTTCCGCATGTGATGGGCTTTTAGGGCGCTCCTAGAATCCAATATCAACACATTTTTCTACCAAGTTTGACTAATTCGCGTCCATGTAAACCCCCCAGCTTGTCGATCAAAAAATCTACTCTTCTTCATGACGAATTTTTGGGACTCGTTCGAAGTTTGATGGCTTCCCATTTCTATACCCACTTTCTTTCATGGTGGGTGGGACTGTTCAAAGTCCGATAGCTTCTTATTTCTCCACCCACTTTTTTTGTGATGAATTTTTGGGACTCGTTCGAAGTCCGATAGCTTCCTGTTTTTCCACCAGACTCAACACTTAGCAATTTTTTTGCACTTTTATCGTGATGGACTTTTGGGACCCATCCAGAGTCTGATGGCTTCTCATTTCTCTTCCTGATTCAATACTTAGTCTATTTTTGTGGTTCTTCATGTCACATTTCTAAGAACGATTCGAAGAGCGATATTGGCTTGCTTTTTTTTTCCAGGTGATCCTTTCCTCTTACCTTTGTGGCAAAGTTTTGGGATTCGTTCAGAGCTTGATAGACTCCCATTTTTCTGTCAGGCTTAATCCCTTGGCTTCCTTTTGTATCCTTCTATGGTAGGTTTATGGGATCCATCTAGAGCTCGTCACTAGCATGTTTCTCTACCAGTCCCAACACTTAGCCATATTTTGAAAGTTTCCTTCACTGCTTGAATGTGACGAACATGTGGGTATGAGAAAGACTACCCATAGGAGTAATTTAGTAGAGATTTTTCTAATTTTTTGGTAGCTAATGTCATTGTTCACCAACATTCTATTCCTCATACTCCACAACAAAATGTCTTAGTAGAAAGGAATAACCAAATTTTTAAGGAGATGGCTAACTGCATGATGCATTCTAGGGTTTTACCTCCTATATACTAGGTAGAAGCAATTAATTATGCAAACTACATTCAAAATTGTACACCACATAGAGCACTTGAGTATTTGACTCTAGATGAGGCTTGGTCTAGGACTAAGCTTGATGTCTTATTTTTTAAAGTTTTTGAAAGCCATGTTTGGGCCTTTGTGCCAAAGAAGAAAAGAAAATCCTTGGATAAGAAGAGCAAATCCTTGATCTTTTTTACGTATAATGAGGACATGAGATTTTATCGACTTTTGGATCCTGATACTCATGATGTTCTTTTTAGAACTCATGTTTAGTTTGATGATCGCTTCACTTCTCATGATTCTTCATCTTATTCCTCTTCTTTTTTACTTACATTCATTAATGATTCTTCACTTCATCCCGAGGATCCCTTGTTTGAGGAACAAGTTCAAGAGGTAGCTGAGGAGGTTATGGATATAGATTTGGATGAGGATCTCATTTTTGTTGATGTTGTCACTATGCCTAGGTGGTCTCATACCATAGTTTATAAGGTGACACCTTTCATACAAGATCTTCCACCCACTAGACATCATCATGTGTATTCTACAAGTTCTAGAATTTTATGTCAAGCAATTTTTGAGGATCCATAGCATTTCTCACAGGCTCATGGGATATAGGAGTGGGATGATGCAATGATAGATGAGTATTCTTCTTTGATGAAGAATAATACTTAGTATTTGGTCTCTCTTCCTAAGGGAAGAAAGTTGGTTAGGTGTAAGTGGGTATACCAAACCAAATATGCAACTAATGGGTCCATTAACAAGTATAAGGTCTGTCTTGTCATGAAGGGTTTCTTACAAGTTTAAGGTAGTGATTACTCTAAGATTTTTGCACCCATTGCTAAGATGGATTCTATGCACTTTGTACTTTCTATTTTTGCATCACAATGTTGGCCAATGTACCGGATGGATGTGAAGAGTGCCTTCTTGCACGAAGATTTGCAGGAGGAAATATACATGGAGCAACTTGCTAGGTTTTTCATGACTCTTCTCTTGTTTGTAGACTACGAAGGCCTCTCTATGGTCTCAAACAAGTCCCCTAAGCCTGGTATGAGAAGATGGATTATTTTTTTCTATCTACTAGTTTTATTCATTGCCACTCAAATCCTACAATATATACAACACATTGGAGAGGATATTGTTATACTTGTCTTGTATGTTAATGATTTTCTTCTCATCGGTAGCTCTTCTTCCCACATTTAGACTGTTCAAAGGGCTCTTTTGGTATAGTTTGATATGATAGATCTAGGTATTTTTCAAATTTTCCTTGGTTTGTAGATTTCTCGATCAGATTCAAAGATTCATTTGAATCAGTAGAAGTACATCCATGATCTTCTTCAGTGTTTTGGTATGGTTGATTACAAGCCATGTCCCTCTCCTTTCTATTTTAGATTTTTTCTTACTTCCACCTACACCACTCCTCTTTGTGATCCTACCTTGTATAGGCAATTGGTTGGAAATTTTATGTACTTGATCCATACTCACCCCGATATTTATTTCCTAGTTGGGCTTGTGTATCGGTTTGCACATACCCCTCATAACGGTCATTGATAGGATACCAAGAGAATTTTGTGATATCTGTAGGGCACTTCACACTTTGGATTGCACTATACCCATGGTTCTACTTAGTCTATTGGATATACTAATTCATATTGGGCAAGTTCTATTGATGATATATTTTTCACTTCTAGATACGTTTTTTGTCTTGGCTCTTCACCAGTTGCTTGGGCATGTAAGAAGCAATAGGCTATTGCACTTTCATATACAAAGGTAGAGTATAGGGCAATAGTCATAGCAAGTCAGAAGGTTCTTTGGCTACGCTAGTTATTGATAGAGTTTAGCTTCCCACAGGATTCACCAACTATACTTTGATGTGACAACCAAAGTGCATTTCACATTTCTTGTAACCCTGTTGAGCACCAATGGACCAAGCATGTTGATATTCACATGCACTTCATTTACCAACACATTCAAGATGGAGTTCTTTGCTTGGAGCACATTCCAACTCAGTAGGAGGTTGCCAACATATTTACAAAGCCTTTTGCAGCACCTCACTACCTTGATTTGCATGACATGCTTGGGGTTTCAGAAGTTGTTCTTGGGGGTGTTTGTGAGGACATATTCCTTCTTTATCCCTCTTTCTAGCAGGATGGTCTTTTTCCATGTGGTTTTTTCTTCTTCTGGTTTGATATTTCTTCATTGATATATTACACATGAGTACTTGATCAGGCCTTGGTGTTGGAACTCATACTGTGATATGCCACTTTATTTTTTGGCCCCTAGCTTCACTTGAGGGGGGTGTTAGAGTAGGTTGTTTACCTTAGCTCATGTTCATCTAGCTAATCTATTTTTTATTTAGTCATTTCATGTATTTCCCCACCTAATTATGTGTGGATATTTCATTATATTATTTAGATATTATGAGATATTACATATTTATTTCTTAGATATTATAGAGATATTTTTAGGTTTGACTATTCCTAGGTGTTATGGGAATATTTGGAGGGTTGAGATTCTTTCTCCCCATAGCGGTTACAAATCTATGAACCATATTACATATTATTTTTATACGATGGATTTATCCTTAACTTGATCCTATGACTATGGCTGATCATCCTTACCTATATAAGTAAGACATCTTCATTGTACTTGTAGTTCATTTTTTAGATATAATATATGTTGCCAATATTTGTTTTACATAGCTATCAATTTACTTTCAGATTCTTATTTTTTGGTTGAATGTGGTGTATTGTTAACACTTGAGATCCTTGTGACTTGGAATGATCTGATTATCATTCCTTTCAAGGATAAGATATGCTGCATTTATTTTATAAGGTATATATTGTTTTACCTAGACTGTTCCACTACCACCAAGAAAGAATCCTTCACTATATCCCAATTATGTTGGTAAAAATTTGTATAAATCCCATTTGGACCTGGGGATTTATCCTTGTTAAAATAGAAAAGAGCTAAATGAACTTCTTCTAGAGTAATAGGTTCCATCAATTCCTATTATCTTCATTCATTATAACTGAAGGAATATCTTGAAGAAGCTTATCACTAAGAACTTCAGTCTCCTTTGATCCTAGAATATTCTAATAAAATACTTTATCTCTTTTCTAATTTCACTATGAGTCTATGATATTCAATCCAAAGTCCTTCTATTGATTTAATTCTACTAATTATGGATGATGTTCTTTGTACTATAACCATCCTATGAAAAACTATGTATTTTTATCCCTTTTAACCAAGTTTGTCTTGATTTTAATCTCCAGAATTTCTCTTCCTTAATCAAAATATTATGATATTCACTAAGCAACTCCCTTTACTTTGAGCTTGGATTATTATGATCACCTTTTTAGAATTTTGAAAGTTTATCTTTAGTTCTTTCTTCTAAAAAATATTTCCAAAAGTCTTCTTGTTCCATTCTATGGAAGAGCATACAACCCACCATTACCTGATTTGAGTTATCAAATTTACACATTGAGGATGATATTCCCACATCTGCTCATATTTAAAATATGATATTTTTAAAATTTACTTACCACCATTTTAACTCTTATTGGCCAGTGATTTGAACCAATCCTTGTTAAGGTATTAATTTTAGCACAAGTTCCTTCATCTAGCCAATGATATGAGAGAATGCATGTCTATTTTTTTTGCTTTTAGTTTCTGGCCTCTCTTGTTTTTTGTCCAAGTATAGTTATCTTCTTCAAACTAAACCTCCCATAGATTATTATTTTGAATAAAATCTAAGAAATATCTCATACTTTGGGTTAATTTCCTAATTCCTCCAATTTTTTCATCTAGCTTGGTAATGACATTAAAATTTCCTATGATCATGAATCAGTTTTTTGGGTCTTTACTTCTCTTAAAGGCTTCAATCCCACTCCAAACTTCTATTCTACCTAACCGAGTAGTAGGTCCATAAATATTGATAAGGATGAAATGAATATCTGCAAAGTAGCAAGTGACTAAAGAGGCTATCCAATGCATTGTTTTATGAATGGTTACACAAGAGGTTCTAGAAGGATTTCAACAAATTATAATTCCCCCTGTTGCTCCTTCAAAATCCATATCATCCCATTCACATATTACCCATACTACTTTCATAGTTTTTGAAACTTCTTCTTTTGTCATTTTAGTTTCCTAGATACAAAGAATATTAGGCTTATTACTTAAACATAGGTCCTTGATACACCTCTATTTTGAGGGGGTATTAACACCCCTTATATTCCATGAGATGATAATCATGTCTCATTAGGGGCTTTTGGCCTCATCTGAGTATTACCAATATCATTTGGTTGTTTGGTAAAGAAAAGTTCAACCAACTTAGTTTGTGTTCCTTTCTCTATGTTTGCTTTTGCTTCCCTAGATCTTGCTTGATAATTTGAGGGTTTTCCTCTTTTTGCCTTACCTATATCAGGAGTAGGTCTTATTATTCTATTCCTCAATATTATTTCATAATTTTATTTTTCATCATATTGATCCTCTCCTAGATCTACTACAAAAGATTTTGACTTGTCTTACTCATTTTCTGGTATTTCCTTATTAATAGTAGAGGTATTAATTTCTAAAACTACATTTTCTTTATCAAATTTTTCTCCTGAATGGTGCATGGTACTTTAGGAGAGTCTTCAAAATCTGATGAGACACATTCCTTAGGTTCATTGAGAATGTTATTCCTTAAACCAAGATCATACTAAATAGACAATTTCTTATTAATATGTTGAAATTGTTGTACTGTGTCCTCTAAGTTTTGTTCTACTTTTTTTTCATAGGCTAAAGCCTCAAAAGAGTTGGTATTTATTTCAATATCCTTACTTACTAGTCTCCACTATTCTTTTATTTCATTTTTTTTATATTTATTTTTTGGAAGTTCAAGACCATCTTCATCTATAACTATTTGTAAGTTTCTCTTGCGGTTTTCTACATATATTTATGTAGGGCTCTTCTTAGGGCATGATATCTCAATATGCCCCACCTCATGACATATTTTACATATAAAAGATATTTTTCATAATCTATGGTTTGGATCCACATATTATACCTATACTTAACAATGAGTGATTCTAGTAAATCTTTATTTATATCAATCATGATCAACATCTGAGCATAAATAGCCAAGAATCCATCTTTCATAGTATCTAAAATCTCAAGGAATTCTCCTAGAGTGTTGCCTATTGCTTTAAAGGTATCTATTTCCTAAAATTCAATGGGCAACCCAAACATCCTAACACATACTAGTACTAGGGATAGATTTATATTTTCAGGTTTCATACCAATGGGTAAGAAAGAGTCATGCTCTTCCCATAAACCAAGGACCCCTTTTTAGGATTTTTTCTCTTTCTTCCTGTTGAGTGATAATTTTTCCCAATTGCAAAACCACACTCACAATTAGGATTTTGATTAGAAAACCCTCTCTTGCAAAGAAATAGAAATTTCTCCAAGGTTTCTTTTACTTAATGTGTGCATGTATGCTTGTGAAAATGTGTCAAATAAGTGCTAGAATACCTTAGTGATTTGCAAGAAACTGTTAACAAGGGACCTATGTTGGTATTACTTTATTATGCTATGCTATTGATTGTTCATGAAACTTAAAAGAAAAGAAAATGTAAATGTGATTGACCCTCATATGAATACGATGAAAAGTGAATTAATTCGTTTGATCTTGGAGTGTTTTAGGTAGATTTTATCTTCTTTTCTTAAGCAGATTTTAACGAGTTTCATCTTTTTGTTAAACCTTGCTTTTAGCATGAAAGAAAAGACTAAAATCTATATCTGAAACATGAACATGAAATGATGAGTGGATTCATTTTATCTTGCTTGGTGAATGAAAAGAACGTAATCTACATGACTAACTTTGAAAATACAATAGCCTTTGGAATGCCATATAAATTACCCCTCTTTAATGAAATTGTATTTTTCATAAAGAGAAGTTAATTTATTGCTTAAAAAACAAAAGTGCAAAACTTGAAATTTGACTTCCCCTCAAAATGTGAAATCATGTAAAATTTTTGAAATTATGAAATTCCCTTTTAAAATATGAACTTTATATAATTTTGGAATTTCGAATTTCCTTTAAAATAAAATCGAAATTGCTAAAAATAAAACTTTAAAGCTTATTCTTGGAATCCTTGCATCTATTTTTGGATTTTACTTTTTTTATATTTTATATTTTATTTGCAGAAGTTAAAAAAAAATGAAAAAGATAGGGTTAGAAAAATAAAGGAAATAAAATGAAATAAAACAAGTGTTGTAACTCTAAAAGTCTCCACATACCCTGCAAAAATTAGTATCCTACATAAAACCAACATTAATATGATCCGTATTCATGCAATTCAACGTTCAATATGGTGCAATATTCTAAGAAAAAGGTGCAATATATTAAAATAATAGATGAGTCTACCATATTCATGCATAAAAACTCACTACAATTCCAATATATTAGCAATAGAAATATTTTCAAAATTAAATACATATGCAGAATACCATGCCCTAAATTGGCATCCAATGGTGAAATAGTGCAGACCAACAACTTAGGAGGAGAAAATCCAAGACAAATCCAACTCCAAACCCTCTGGTTTAACACCTGCAATTCTACCCCAAAAGTTTTCCCCTTCATTTCTAGGTTTCCATAGGTTTTTCAAAATTTTGAAAGACTCTTCATTTGTTTTCCATTTCGTCTTCCTCTTTCTAATATTTCAACTTTGCAATGCTTATCTCCAACCAAAATGGTTATTCACCTTTATCTTTTCTATCGTAACCAAAATAGCTTTCATAAATATTCTATATCATTCACCTCTGTTAAAATGTTCTTCCACATGGTGATTTTACTTTCATATGCTTACCAATAATTAGGATACATTATAATAATACCCCCACATTTTAATTAATGTAAAGGACCTTTAATTATTTTATCGCATAACACACCACACATCTAACATTCTATTCATGGTCAAATTCAACATGATTTCCCCAAGCCTGCATGAACTCTTTTCTTACTGATAAAATACTCTTTATAACCGTGTAGGCTACAAAATTGATAATGTCTCACCGTTACACTATATAATTTATGCATCGTTTCTAAACTTTCATTTATTCACACGACTACTTGACACATTAGTGCTTATCACCTTAATCGTTGTATTATTCACGACCCTTTCATCTTATTCACCATCTCATCCATGATATGTCCACTGCTATGCACCATGGCCGTCGTCCTCTCAAAGGCTTGGAGCTCATTCGAACCATACGTTGTACACCAACTTCAACCTTAGATGTAAAATTAAGGGTGGATGCTAATGCAGAACTGTTAGGATTGTTAGCGTATATTTAGTTATTTTATTATTTAATTGATTGGATATATTCTAGTTAGGGTGAATATTATTGTCAGCCTTAGTTTAGTATATTTGTTAATTTAGGCTCTATGTAGTTGATTAGATCCTACATCTATGGGCTAATTTGGGCCTATGTTGTCTTATTTATTGAAACTCTATTCAATGGAATTATTGTTCGTTTGCCTAATATGGTATTAGATCTTACTTGGTCAAGGCTCATTTTCTTACATAGCTCAACTAATTGGATTGGTTGACCCAGACACGCTTCTCGAGGTCGACCATTATAGATCTGACCTGGCCAATAGGTCGATTGTGACTGGATCTCTACCTTGAACGAAGATGACATGGATAATAGGTGATAATCGCATCATCGATGCTTGACAATCTCAATGCAATCTAGATCGACATTGACCAACTTGTGATCGGAGTCTAACCAAAGTGACATGATCCGACTGAACTGATCTCTGATAGATCGGCCAACTGATGAGCTTTGACAACCTAGACCAAGATCAGTTGGATGTGAGACGAGGATTGGACTAGATGACCTGAGCATGACGTGACACTGACATGTGTGGACATGATATGGAAGCCTACAAGACCCATCAGAAGGTGGACTACTAAGACCTAGAGATGATGTGGAGGAGACTCTAATAGGCTGGCGGGACAACTATGGAGAGAGCTAAAAGGGTTGGTGAGCAAAACCAAGGAAGGGGTGGACCACAGTGAGGTGGTCGATTAGTAAAGTGATTTTATTTCATTTTATACCCTCCTCGTTGCCCCAACCTCTTGCATGTGGGACAAATCCCTTTCATTATTCTCCTAGCAGATTTGCAGCCAGAAAACTCTCGCACGTAGGAGATCTGTTGTAGATGGCCATGCCCCAGTTGCACCATCGATCTGATCCACACACAAATGAAATTTGTGTTGTGATATCGTGCAAAACATATTTACATATTCAAACAAGTAACATTTTGTGCGTGATTGGGTGATGCAATCTACCTTGATTTTTTCCAAGGAAAATAACACAACATAGATTTGTTGTGCAGAACAAAGATCAATGATGCCCATTAAACAAAAATTATTATTTGTTGTTTGTTTTTAAAACTCTTACTGTGAGAGTCATGCCCAACCAAGATAACTCACCTTTGATCTGCAGATGAAGACCATAAGATCAAATCTACATGAGTATTTTTTAGGCACTAGAGGTAATATGTTGGTGTGGCTACGAAGTTCATCATAGATTGTAACACGTTTTGGTTCATTTTTTGTTCACTGGGCATTTTTCGTGAGGGACATTATGCTCCATCTTATGCTTCGAGAGGCTCAACATCTAGTCGTGTTATTTTTTTTATGAAAACCCTTAGATACTAATCTATCATACCAAACTTTGTGAAGTTTTGTGGATTTTTATGTGACGTATTTTTCATCTTTTTCTACGGCTTTCGAACACGTCTATAGATTTCCAACAAAGTGGGCGAAGGAGGTGTCAGATTGACTCCATCCGTAGCATAGAGGCGACATCGTTGCAGGTCAATGCCCCCACTGCTAGCTCGGGGTACTTCAAAAATTGGAAAGGTTTCTCTACTCTCTAGCGAATAAGCTAGCCCACGGGGTTAGCCATATTGTGCTAAGGTGCTGGTGTCGGGCAGGTCGAGGGTTCAAAACCCATCGACTCTCAAAGGTAACATAATTTTTTGAATTGTTTTTTTAATGATTAGTTTTTTTTAATTAAATATTAACTTCTTAATTATTTTTTATTATTTAAATTTAATTAAGAAATTTATATATTTAATTAGTATAAAATATTTTCATTAAAATTAATTTTTTGCTTTCAAAATAAACAATTTTAAATACCTTTGAAAAACACATCCCAAACACATTTTTCATCCTATTCTATCTTTGCAAAATTAGGGGGGACATTTTAATGTCATTTTATTGCAAATCAGGATGAAAAGGGGGGAATAGAGAGTGATTTTTCAATTTTGAAAAGCAATTTGGCATTGTAATTAGGTGCATTTTCGATGGAAACCGACACCTAAATTTTCATTTTTTTTTGTGGGCACTTTTTTTTGTATGTTGCATTTACATTTCCATTATCATTTTTGCACTACATCATAAAGTTCAAAAATTAAGCATAATAAGTCCCTAAAAATTGAACTCATCCATGTAATTTATTTGCATAGCAGTGTTCATTAAACACGGTACCTTTGGACCACGCTTACAGGTAAAGTTGTCATGCTTTGGGCTACTGTATCTATCGCATAACATAGATGCAACAACGACGTTTGAACTTGTTATCTATAAATCATCGGGGAGATATAAGTTTATCTTTTTTTATTTTTTTCCATTCACTACCCTAATCATTATTGTTATTAGACATAAATCTTGACGAAGTGTTCTCTCCAAAGTGTTTAGGGGAAGTTATGCCCCATTCATGAGGAAAGACCTTCTATGGTAGGTGTCATAAACAAAATGATTCCCTTTTAGTACCGCCTATGTACCACTTATCGTTCTTCTCTCACGCACCTATAGTCTCCCTCACATAACGACGGGTATTTTGAGAGGTTCGACATAAATGCCTAGTAGGTATAAAGAAAAGGGGACCAATTGGTGTTATAAGGAACCCTCATTATTATCGTTATACACAAGTACCTGATAGATACTCAGTTACTCAAAGGTTCCAATTACACACCATGGAAAACAAAAATGAAGGCTATTCTACAAATGAAAGATTTGTGGGATGTTGTTTCTAGCACGACAACAAGACTTAAATCATCAACCGATGCGCTAAATCAACCTACAACACCAACTAAAGATCAGATTACGTTTGACAAGAAAGATAGTAATGCAAGAGTATTCATCTTGCTTGTTGTTTCATATGAAGTTCAACCTTTGTTGGACATTTTGAGTCAAGTTGTCATTGATGTCAAGGAACGAAGTCATCATTGATGTCAAGGAATATGTCAAGGAACAATGCAAAGGTTAATGGCAAAAGAACTTCATAATATTTTTAATATTATGTGGAAGCATATGAAGGTTGGTTTTTATTAAAACCATGGATGAGCAAAATAAAAGGTTTTTCATAAAAACCCAAGGAAGCTTTTTGAAAAGCTAAAAGAGGTTTTAATATTTATTTTATAAAATATTTAAATTCAATTTGAATTTAAATTTTATAAATAAATATTACTTATACAAGGTGGTATATTCAGAGAAGGCTTTAAGCCTTAATAAAACCCAAAGGAATTAAATATTAATTTATAAGATTTAAATTCTAAAGAATTTAAATAATTTATAAATTAATTATTTAAAAATGAAATGCTCCGACGTCTAAGGTTAAAGTGAAAAATCGAAATGCATCGACGTCCAAGGAAAGGGGAGGCATTGTATATTAATACATGCCTTAATGGCAGTTTCAAAGGTGTTCGAAATATATTCTAAATCGTGCAATTCGTAATCGAAGGCTGCAGAAGGAAAGAAGACGAAATTGGTTTTAGCGCCAATGAGGAGGTTGAAGTTTCCATAGGAGGAGAACCCCCATCCAACTAGGTGGCATGGCCTAGTGGCACTTGGCTGGGAGTTAAGGCGCTTGGGCAGTGTGAGACCCACGTTCGAATCATGGCGGATCATTTTGGCGTGGGAAGCACGCGATTTATTTTTACTTGGCGCCAACAAGGGTTAAGGAGCACGTGGTGCTCGTTTGGTGTTAAATGAGCACCTAGCACTCACGAAAGCCGAGGCCACGGCTAGGGCACACGAGGAGGTGGCAATCAAAGGTTCGAGTCTCACCCAAGGCAGAGGTAAACATTTTAATTTTAATTTTTATTAAGCCTAAGTTTTAAATATAGTTTAAAGGAGTTATAAGGGGTTAAAGTTAAAGGGGCTTAATTTAAATTTTAATTGTTGATTAAAAGGAGAGATAAGGGGTAAACTTTATTTTTACATGAAGTTATTTTTACATGGTTGATTTATCAAAAGGGTAAATTGAAGATTGATTATTTTGAGAGAACCTTTTTGTTGAAGGTGATATTGTTGTTATTATAGGGAGATCATAAGGTGTACTTGGTCAATCATTTTTGTATATGAATGCTTTCCTTAAAATGGAGTGATAAGGTGTATATGTGGTTTGATATTTGCATTGTATATTTGTGAGAGTTTATGATCTTTTCTAACTTCTTGAGCTTGGCAAAGAAGTGTTTGTGGTTGTGGCAGATATTTGAGGTTCCTTCATCATCAAGAAAAAGGTATGAGCACATTCTTCCATAATTGAGTTGATTGGTTGGTTTTCTAGAAAATAAGTTTGGAGTGAAAAGGATTTGATTAGGGCTTCCTTATTGAGTGTGTTGAGTTAATGCTTCAAGGTTTTCTGGAATAAAGAGTTGTTATTAAAACCTTGTTTTATAAGCATTGTTGTTGAAGCCATTGGTTGTGTGAAGAACTTGAACTAGGGTCTGAAAATAACATGAGTATCATTGTCATGTGAGAGTTATTTTATAAGCATTGTTTTTGAAGTGAGTTGTTGAGCGAAGAACTTGAACTAGGGTTTGAAAAGAACATGAGTATCATTGTTATGTGAGATTTGTTGTTGAGCATTGTTGGAAATATTTTGAGTGAGTGATCATATGCTTGGACTAGGGTTTGTGAGCAAGGATTATTTCATTGAGTGATTGGTTGAGTAGAGTTGGTTGAGCCTAGTCAAGTGGATGTGTGAAGTGATTGTTCAAGTTCCAAAAACAAACTATTCTATATTCTGAATTGAATTGAGAAAGTGATTGAGTTGAAGCATATTGAGTCTCTAACAATTCTTTGTATGTTTCTAAAAGAGTGATTGAAAGTGATTGAGCATTGTGATGAGTATAGAGCATATTGAGTCTCTAACAATTCTCTTTATGTTTCTATGAGATTGGACAAGTTCTAGAGTGGACTTGTTGAGCAGATTTGAGATAAGTCTTTGAGAAGACTTGTGGATAGATTTGAGTAAGATTTTGTGGAAGCTTACAATACAGATTGAGAGTATATTTGGATAAGTTATTGTGAGGACTTATTGAGAAGATAATGTGGATATGAGAGTAAATTTGGATAAGTTCTTGAGAGGACTTATTGAGTATATTGGATAAGTTCTAGAGAGGACTTGTGGACAGATTGGTGTGAGCTTTTGTGGAAGCTTACAAGGCAGATTTGAGATAAGTCTTTGAGAAGACTTGAGAGCAGAGTTGATTGATTGATTTGTTCAAACCTTGAGTTAAGGTTTGGGGTAGATCCAATAGATTTTATTTGAGATTGAGTCAAGCTTTGAGTTAAGGCTTGAGGATAGATATTGAGGATATATTTGTGCTAGATCGAAGGACTATGTTTAGTATATATTTGAGGATAGAGTTTGGTGTAGATTTGAGGACAAGTTTGTGCCAGACTAGAGATAGATATTGAGGATAAATTTGTGCTAGACCAAAGGACTATGTTTAGTATAGATTTTAGATAGAGCTTTGGAGGTGACAGAGTATAGAGGATGAAAAGATCTCCAATAGAGAGATCTATTAAGAGGTAGTGAGGATAGGTGTCTTCTGTGGATAGAGTTCCATTATGCTAAGGGTAGTGGAGGTAGAGGTCTTCTAGAGGATCACTAGCTAGAGCAGAGATTAGAAGATTGGTGTCTCCTATGGATAGAGATCCATGAACTTGATTTAGGGGATTGGTGTCTCCTTTGGATAGAGATCCATAAACATTGTAATAGGGAAAGGATTCCCAAGAGATTGATTGAGAAAATTTTAGTGAAATATTTTCTCCGTGGAGTAGCCCACATTGGGTGAACCACGTAAATTGTGGTGTCTCTATTGTGTGTGGTGATTTATGCATTGCTTTGATTACTGCTATTGATATTGCTATCTTTACATTGCATAATATTGATTGGGAAAGAAAATTAAAAAGTGGTCTTATACTGTTCACCCTCCCTCTCAGTATAAGCTTGTGTTCTTCAATTGGTATCAGAGCGGGTTCCTTCGGAAGAGTTTAACAGCTTGAAGGAAAAGCTTACAAGAACACAATGGATTCTAAGAATGGATCATCAGATAATTCAACACCAGTATTTTATGGAAGTGATTATGTATATTGGAGTTTGAGAATGAAGATCTACCTGAAGGCACTTGGCAATGAGGTTTGGGAAGCAGTTGAAAATGGATACATATCACTAGTTGATCCACCTACAGATAAGGAAGGTAAGCTTCTACAACATTACAATTCAAAAGCAATGAATGCACTTTTGAGAGGTTTGCATAGAACAGAGTCCATAAAAGTTATGCATTGTCAAGATACAAAAGGAATGTGGGATAAGTTGCAAAATATATATGAAGGAGATAAAGGTGTCAAGAAAGCAAAGATACGAAATCTCAAAGGACAATTTGAAGAGTTAAGAATGAAGGATGAGGAAAATATTAGTACTTATCTACTTTGAATTGATGAGGTTGTTAATGCTATGCAAGGACTTGGAATGAAGGTTGATGAATCAGATGTTTGTGATAAGGTCTTAAGATCTCTTCCAAAAATATTTAGTGAAAATATTTCTGCTATAGAAGAGTCAAAGGATGGTGATTCTTTGACAAGAGATATGTTGCTTGGTATTCTTACAGCTTTTGAGTTAAGAACAAAAGAACCTATTCCCCAGAAGGAAGCAGCCTTCAAAGCAATCAAGAAGACAAAGGGTAAGAAGTCAAAATCAAGCAATGAGTCATCCAATGATGAAGAAGCTAATTATGGTAGAAGGGATAAGGATTCTAGAAGATCTAGAGATCTAAAATCTATTAAATATTTCAATTGTGGAAAGTATGGTCATTATGCAATAGATTGTCAAGAAGCTAAGAATAACAATGGTGAAGAAAAATAGGATCACAAAAACAGGGAATCAAAAAGATACAGGCACCAAAAGAAAAGCAAGGATGGACAAAGCAGACAAGGAAAGAAGTTCTTTCAAAGACAAAAGAGGAGCTACTATGCAGATAAGGCAAGTAAGTACTCAAGTGATAGTGATGCTAGTTTTTCAGACAATGATAGAGATGAAGTCCTATTTATGATTGAAGAAAAAGAATAAGTTAAGAAAAGGACTCCAAAAATTCTCAAGTGTTTTAGATGTGGTAACTTTGGACATCTTGAAGATAGTTGTACAAGAAATAGATTCAGTTTTAGTGATGATGAATATGAAGATACACTTGAAGGACTAGAAGAGAATATTCTAATGGCACTAGAAGAAGGAGAAGGTGATCCTATAGAAGACAAGTCAAAATAAAATGAAGATGTGGACAAAGGTAAACAAATAGAGGAATATTCAGATAAATATGGATATGATCTCAAGGGAGAACTTATCTATGCCCTTGACACAGTGAAGAAGGTAAGAAAGCAAAACTCTAAACTTGAAATTCAGTTTCAAGAATGTGATGAAGAGAGAAGGATGCTTATAGAGGATCTAGAAAAATCAAAGGCTAAGACAAAGAAGTTCAAGGATAAGTTAGAAGTAAAGATCTTAGAATGTGAAAAGTTAGCACAAGAAGTGGCACTACTAAGGGAAGATTTAGAAGACTCCAAATTCAAGCTAAAAGGGTTCAAAAATATCTCAAAGAACTTGGATAAGTTCATCAAGATACAAAAGCCTACATCAAGCAAAACATGTCTTGGATTTGAACAAGGATAGAAGAAATGGGAAGGAAAGTCAACCTCAAGTTCTAGAGGAGAAGAAACTTCAGATGAAGACACTTTAGAAGAAGATAATGTAAAAGAAAGTGAGACATCTGAGGATGAGTTGGACAACAGAAAGTTCAACAAGAACAGGAACAATGCACAAAGAAGATACAGATGGAACAACAATCAGAATAGGTCAAGAGAGACTAAGAGACCAATGAGGTCAAGACAAGGAAACTTCAATGGAAGATATTTTTCATGTCACATGTTTGGGCACATGGCTTCACAGTGCAGGACACATGAAAGACAAGAATATGGGAACAGACAACTTTTCAATGGGTATTGCTACTCATGTAATCGGTTTGGTCACAAGGCAATGAATTGCAGGGTTCATGATAGAAGAGGATATGGCTTCACTAGGAGAAATCCTAAGACATTTGCACCTCCAAGGAATAATAACATTAAGTGTTATAAGTGCAATAATGATGGTCACACAACAAAGTGGTGTAGAGCAGACATTCCAAAATCAAGTATGAACAGAAACAGAATAGGAACATGGATATGAACAAGAACATGAATATGAACAAGAAAATGGACATGGACATGAACATGGACATGGAAAGAAATAGTCAGAGGAATCAGAAGGATCAGATAAGAAGAAAATAGGATAAAGGTAAAGAACAATGCTTTCTGGGAGTAGAAATACTCCCACCCTAGAATTAACCACCTCAAGAGGAGGTGGGGGAGGGGCTAAGCTAAGAGGCTCATTCTTAGCCCCGAGCCCCAAAGGTGACCCTTTGCCATTGATGTCAAATGGGGAGAGATTTGAGTAAGGGGGAGAGATTTGGTATTTGAGTAAAGAGGAGAGAGCATTGAGCCAGGGGGAGCAATGTCCCAGGGGGAGCAGAACAAAGGAAAGGTCAAGTTTTCGGTAAAAAGAATTTGGGTTGCCATCAATGACAAAGGGGGAGATTGTTGGACATTTTGAGTCAAGTTGTCATTGATGTCAAGGAACGAAGTCATCATTGATGTCAAGGAATATGTCAAGGAACAATGCAAAGGTTAATGGCAAAAGAACTTCATAATATTTTTAATATTATGTGGAAGCATATGAAGGTTGGTTTTTATTAAAACCATGGATGAGCAAAATAAAAGGTTTTTCATAAAAACCCAAGGAAGCTTTTTGAAAAGCTAAAAGAGGTTTTAATATTTATTTTATAAAATATTTAAATTCAATTTGAATTTAAATTTTATAAATAAATATTACTTAAACAAGGTGGTATATTCATAGAAGGCTTTAAGCCTTAATAAAACCCAAAGGAATTAAATATTAATTTATAAGATTTAAATTCTAAAGAATTTAAATAATTTATAAATTAATTATTTAAAAATGAAATGCGTCGACGTCTAAGGTTAAAGTGAAAAATCGAAATGCGTCGACGTCCAAGGAAAGGGGAGGCATTGTATATTAATACATGCCTTAATGGCAGTTTCAAAGGTGTTCGAAATATATTCTAAATCGTGCAATTCGTAATCGAAGGTTGTAGAAGGAAAGAAGATGAAATTGGTTTTAGCGCCAACGAGGAGGTTGAAGTTTCCATAGGAGGAGAACCCCCATCCAACTAGGTGGCGTGGCCTAGTGGCACTTGGCTGGGAGTTAAGGCGCTTGGGCAGTGTGAGACCTACGTTCGAATCACGATGGATCATTTTGGCGTGGGAAGCACGCAATTTATTTTTACTTGGCGCCAACAAGGGTTAAGGAGCACGTGGTGCTCGTTTGGTGTTAAATGAGCGCCTAGCGCTCACGGCAACCGAGGCTGTGGCTAGGACGCACGAGGAGGTGGCAATCAAAGGTTCGAGTCTCACCCAAGGTGGAGGTAAACATTTTAATTTTAATTTTTATCAAGCCTAAGTTTTAAATATAGTTTAAAGGAGTTATAAGGGGTTAAAGTTAAAGGGGCTTAATTTAAATTTTAATTGTTGTTTAAAAGGAGAGATAAGGGGTAAAATTTATTTTTACATGAAGTTATTTTTACATGGTTGATTTATCAAAAGGGTAAATTGAAGATTGATTATTTTGAGAGAACCTTTTTGTTGAAGGTGATATTGTTGTTATTATAGGGAGATCATAAGGTGTACTTGGTCAATCATTTTTGTAGATGAATGTTTTCCTAAAGATGGAGTGATAAGGTGTATAAGTGTTTTGATATTTACATTGTACTTTTGAGGGAGTTTATGATCTTCTAACTTCTTTGAGCTTGGCAAAGAAGTGTTTGTGGTTGTGGCAGATATTTGAAGTTCCTTCATCATCAAGAAAAAGGTATGAGCACATTCTTCCATAATTAAGTTGATTGGTTGGTTTTCTGGAAAATAAGTTTGGAGTGAAAAGGATTTGATTAGGGCTTCCTTATTGAGTGTGTTGAGTTAATGCTTCAAGGTTTTCTGGAATAAAGAGTTGTTATTAAAACCTTATTTTATAAGCATTGTTGTTGAAGCCATTGGTTGTGTGAAGAACTTGAACTAGGGTTTGAAAAGAACATGAGTATCATTGTTATGTGAGGATTTTTATAAGAATTGTTGTTGAAGTGAGTTGTTGAGTAAAGAACTTGAACTAGGGTTTGAAAAGAACATGAGTATCATTGTTATGTGAGATTTGTTGTTGAGCATTGTTGGAAATATTTTGAGTGAGTGATCATATGCTTGGACTAGGGTTTGTGAGAAAGGATTATTTCATTGAGTGATTGGTTGAGTAGATTTGGTTGAGCCTAGTCAAGTGGATGTGTGAAGTGATTGTTCAAGTTCCATAAAACAAACTATTCTATATTCTGAATTGAATTGAGAAAGTGATTGAGTTGAAGCATATTGAGTCTCTAACAATTCTCTGTATGTTTCTGAAAGAGTGATTGAAAGTGATTGAGCATTGTGATGAGTATAGAGCATATTGAGTCTCTAACAATTCTCTTTATGTTTCTATGAGATTGGACAAGTTCTAGAGTGGACTTGTTGAGCAGATTTGAGATAAGTCTTTGAGAAGACTTGTGGACAGATTTGAGTAAGCTTTTGTGGAAGCTTACAATACATATTGAGAGCAGATTTGGATAAGTTCTTGTGAGGACTTATTGAGCATATTGGACAAGTTCTAGAGTGGACTTGTTGAGATTTGAGGTAAGTCTTTGAGAAGACTTGTGGAAATTTTTGGATAAGTTCTTGTGAGGACTTATTGAGCATATTGGACAAGTTCTAGAGAGGACTTGTGGATAGATTGGTGTGAGATTTTGTGGAAGCTTACAAGGCAGATTTGAGATAAGTCTTTGAGAAGGCTTGAGAGTAGAGTTGATTGATTGATTTGTTCAAACCTTGAGTTAAGGTTTGGGGTAGATCTAGTAGAGTTGATTTGAGATTGAGTCAAGCTTTGAGTTAAGGCTTGAGGATAGATATTGAGGATAGATTTGTGCTAGATCGAAGGACTATGTTTAGTATAGATTTGAGGATAGATTTTGGTGCAGATTTGAGGATAGGTTTGTGCCATACCAGAGATAGATATTGAGGATATATTTGTGCTAGACTGAAGGACTATGTTTAGTATATATTTGAGATAGATATTTGGAGGTGACAGATTTGAGGATAATAGTCTCTAGGATAGAGATATTAGTAGGGTAGTGAGAATAGGTGTCTTCAGTGGATAGAGGTCCATTAGCTAGTGTAGTGGGGGCATAGTTCTTCTAGAAGATCACCAACCAGAGCAAGAGGAGAAAGGAGTTCTCCTGTGGATAGAGATCCATGAACTTGATTTAGGGGATTGGTGTCTCCTTTGGATAGAGATCCATAAATATTGTAATAGGGAAAGGATTCCCAAGAGATTGATTGAGAAAATTTTAGTGAAATATTTTCTCCATGGAGTAGCCCACATTGGGTGAACCACGTTAAATTATGGTGTCTCTATTGTGTGTGATGATTTGTGCATTACTTTGATTATTACTATTGATATTGCTATCTTTACATTGCATAATATTGATTGGGGAAAGAAAAGTAAAAAGTGGTCTTATATTTTCACCCCCCTCTCGGTATAATCTTGTGTTCTTCATTTGGTATCAAAATAAAGTGTCCTTGAAGAAACTTTTTTTTCTTCCTCCTAATCTTACTAAGAACATAATGGATTCTAGTAATGAAGAACATGGACTTATCTTTGAGAGGGGGGTGAACAGTATAAGACTTAACCAATTAATAATTTTAACTTTAGATAGCAGTGGCATCAACACAACATTAATCAAGACAGAAAGCATCACACATTGAAGACCCATTTTTAACGTGGTTCACCCAAAATGGCTGGGCTACGTCCACAAAACTTTTCTCTAAAAATTTCCTCAAAGTTCTTTGGGAATCCTTCCCAATTACAATATTTATGAGCCTCGGCCCAAAGGAGATACCTTCCCCTAATCAGAATTTATGAGCCTCTGCTCAAAGGAGATACCTTCCCCTCTGCTCTGGAAATGATCCCTCAGAAGATCAACTGCCTCTACCTCTTGCCGGCACATGGAACTCCTTTCCATCGAAGACCTCCTATCCTCAATGCTTAGCCTAAGAGACCTCTGCCTTCTATGATCACGTCCATAGCAGCTCAACAACTTGTACCAAACATAGTCAGTCGGTCTAGTACAAGTCTTCCTCTATCTGTTAGATCTATCCAATGCTTAAGCTTGAACAAATCAATCCTCTGCACACAAGCCTTCTCAAAGACTTGCCAAATCTGTCCTCAGGTTCTTCTCAAAGAACCAGTGCACCTCTGTCCTCAAGTTCTATGATAGAACTATCAAACTCAGCTCACAAGTCCTCTGCTAGGACCTGTCCAAATCTGCTCACAAGTCCCCATCGAAACCTGTCCAAAACTCAGCAAGCTCACCAAGAAAAAAAACTTTCTTAGTAGGAAATCACAAGGTGAATTGTTAGAGACCCAATGTGATTTGTCAAACTCATAGAAGCATAAAGAGAATTGTTAGAGACTCAATATGTTCTATACTCAACTCCCAATCTCAAAACTCAACTCAAATCAACTCAGCTCAAACTCAATCTCAAATCTGAAAACTCAACTCAATATCTAGAAATGGATAGGATAGAATGCTTTCTTTCAAGAACATGAAACCCCAACAATTGCCAACTATGCAAAGAATCACATAACAATGATACTCATGTTCTTTTCACCATCAATTAGGGCTTCAACAACAATGCTCATCAAACAAGGTTCAATCAACACCATTCAACTCAAAACACAACCTTGAAGCATTTCACAATCAACATTAGAAAAGGAAACAAGTAGAACTCCTTTTCTCTCCAATATTGTTTGAACAAAAAGCATCCACCAACTCAAATCAACAATAGCACACACAACTTTTCAAATCATCAACAAAGGAGTAAGCCCAACACTTTAACCAAGTAAAGAATAGCTTGATTATTACCAATTTAATGAAAGCAAATGTCAATCTCAAAGCTGCCCACTTAAGGTTTCACAACTTCACACAAGAAGCAATTTTAACCTTAAAACATCATGCTTTCATTTCCATAATCAACCAAAAGCACTCTCAACATTACAAGAAAAATTTATCCCTTATACACCTTATTTCTCCCTTATAGTCTTATCAAAAATAAAATTTATCTCTCATAAGAATGCAATAAGATATTTCAAACAACACCTTCAAAAGAATATTTTATCAAAAATAAAACAAGCTTTAAACTCCTTATAACTCCTAAGCTGTTTTTCCCTCTAATAAACTTCCTCCATCCATAAAATACACTTAGCAAAAATTAATTTTGAAAATACCTTGGCCAACATCAAAAATCGTGCTATGGAGAAATTGCGCATGAATTCTAACACCACCCGCTGCGTCCACTTCACGATGAAAAACCCTTTCACGTTATTCGAATGTGGAACCTCCCGTTCGGGTAGCGCGCCAATAACCTAGCCGCTACCGGTGCGCCAAAGGTAGCCGGTGAGGTTTAAACCTCATGTTGTTAGCCTTGTTCCTTATGTGCCGAGGATTAAATAAAACAATAGGTGCCTCCCTTTCTTCGACGTGAACACGAAGATGAAAACCTTACAAGGATTTAAAAAAAAAAAAAATACAAAAAATGAACAACGGATTCACGAAATCACGAGGAAGAAATTGCGAACAGTAGATCACGAATTCACGGCGAGCAACTCTTTTCAAAATGCGGATGGGATAATTCTTGATTTTCATCGAGGGAGATTTATATGCATTTTTACCATAAGCTCTTGACGTCGGCGAGGAGTTTAACACGTCGACGGAGGTCTTGGCTAGCGCCCACAATCTTAAAACATAGCGCCATGGGTTAGGATAACCCATTGCAAACAATAATTTAATATTTATTTAAAAATAATTAAAGGGAACCTTAACAAGGTTTTTAATTATTTAAATAAATACTTCCTCCTGGACCCAAATGCATTAAACTAATGCATCCACCTGTAATCTTTAAACCTGCCAACTTGGGGTTTACAAAAGACCTTTGAAGCTGTCATGTCGTAACCTTCATCAAAACAAATTATTTGACATCAAATCAAATTCCTTCAAGAGCTTCTTGACATCAATGACAACTTATACACTTGAGCAAAGGCAATGTACCCAAAGTACCCAAAATTGCCAACAATCTCCCCCTTTGTCATTGATGGCAAACCTTTCTGAAAACACTTCTCAAGAGCCAAAATTGAAACCAACTGTGCTAACAACTGACCAACTGTGCCCACAACTGAGAATCTTCCTTTGAAGTTTTGCTCCCCCTGACTTGAAGCTCTCCTCTTCACTTTGAAGCTCTCCCCCTTACTCATATCTCTCCCCCTTTGTCATCAATGGCAAAGGGTCACCTTTGGGGCTCGGGACTAAGAATGAGCCTCTTAGCTTAGTCCCTCCCCCACCTCTGTATGAGGTGATTAATTTTGGGGTGGGAGTACAACTCCCAATTTCTCCCTTAGATACTCAAACGTATCTCTTGGAAGAGGTTTGGTGAAGATATCTGCAATCTGCTCTTTAGTAGACACATACTCTACCTTGAACTGCTTGTCTTGCACTTTCTCCCTTAGAAAGTGATACTTGATGGAAATATGCTTTGTCCTTGAGTGCATTACCGGATTTTTGGAAATACTTATGGCACTTGTATTATCACAAAGTATGGAGATGGGTTGTTCATGCTTGACTTTGAAATCCTCCAAGGTGGTTTTCATCCATAAAACTTGTGTACACCCGACCACTGCTTGCTATGTATTCAGCCTCTACTGTAGATAAGGAAACTGAAGGTTGTTTCTTACTTAGCCAAGAAACCAAACTCTTTCCCAGAAAGAATGCTCCACCACTAGTGCTTTTCCTATCATCAATACTTCCTGCCCAATCTGCATCTGTATAAGTTGTGAGAGTGAAATCATCACCTTTGGGATACCAAAGCCCAAAGTCCATAGTGCCCTTCAGATATCTGAATATCCTCTTAACTGCTATAACATGAGAATCTTTAGGAGCTACCTGAAATCTTGCTACTAACCCAACTGCCTGCATGATATCTGGTGCAGTAGTTGTAACATATAATAAACTGCCAATCATTGATCTGTACAACCTCTGATCTGCCATTGGAGATTCATCATCTTTACTCATCTTGCACCCTGTAATCATTGGAGTACACATTGGTTTGCTGTCCATCATCCCAAATTTCTTCAACATTTCTTTGATATACTTTCCTTGAGAGAGAAATATACCATCTTTTGATTGAGCAATCTGAAGACCTAAAAAGAATGACAACTCTCCAATCATAGACATCTCAAATTCCTTCTGCATGGTGTTAGCAAAATCTTTGCACATCTGAGTATTATTTCCCCCAAAAATAATATCATCAACATAGACAACCATAATCAACATATCATCACCTTCATTCTTAATATACAAATTGCTATCTGCCACACCTTTCCTGAAGCCTTGCTCATGAAGATACCTGTCAAGTCTTGAGTACCAAGCCCTAGGTGCTTGCTTTAACCCATACAAGGCCTTTTTCAGTTTACACACATAGTCGACTGTTAGAGAGAGACACTCCTTACGGCTGTTCTATGTAGACTTCTTCTACCAACACCCCATTTAGAAAAGTTGACTTTACATCCATTTGATATACCTTGAATGATTTGAAGCTTGAAAGTGCCAAAAACATTCGGATAGCTTCAAGACGAGCAACAGGAGCAAACGTCTCTTCGAAATCAACACCTTCTACTTGAGCATAACCTTTGCAGACTAACCTAGCTTTGTTTTCGACAATATTTCCATCCTCATTGAGTTTATTTTTGAATATCCATTTTGTGCCAATGACATTCTTGTCCTTAGGTCTTGGAACCAATTCCCAAGTTTCACTTTTCTCTATTTGATTTAGCTCTTCATCCATTGCTTTTACCCAAAACTTATCTGCACATGCTTCATTGAAATCTTTTGGCTCAATCCGAGATAATAATGAAACATTTGTAGAATCATGTGAGGGAATGACTCTTCTTCTTGTTTGCCTGCTATTTGGATCACCAATGATCAAATATTTGGGATGATGTTTCTGAACATATCGTGAAGGAGTTTTGGGAAGCAGTTGTTGTCTTTCCTCTTCTTCATCTGAAACCTCTCTGAATTCTTCTTGACAAATTTCATCATGAGTTCTGGATGGTTCTCTTATCCCTGTATTTTCATCAACTATTACATTTATGCTCTCTACAACTGTATGAGTTCTTTTGTTGAAGCACCTGTAGGCCTTGCTTCTCTTGGAATACCCAAGAAATATTCCCTCATCACATCTAGGATCAAACTTACCCAAATTCTGATCTTCCCTTTCGATGAAGCACTTACTCCCAAACACTTTGAAGTATTTTACTGTAGTTGGTCTTCCTTTCCACAACTCATAAGGAGTTTTATGATGATTGACTCTAAGTTGGGCCCTAGTGACTCTTTCCAAAAGCCATCTGAAAGTTTTGACTCATTTAACATAGCTCTAGCCATATTTTCAATAGTTCTATTTTTTCTTTCAACTACTCCATTTTGTTGAGGAGTTCTTGTTGCTGAATATTCTCTTTTGATTCCTTGTTGCTCACAGTATTCCACAAATTCATTTGAAGTGAACTCTCCTCCTCTATCTGATCTTAAGCATTTGATTCTCTTGTCAGTCTCATTTTCAATCATTTCTTTGAAAGCTTTAAATTTTTCAAAAGCTTGATTTTTCTTTGAGAAAAGTAACCCAAGTCATTCTAGAATAATCATCTATAAACAACATGAAGTAGCTTTCTCCCTGAATGCTATGAGTTATGGTAGGGCCACATAAATCAGTATGAATAAGATCCAATGGTTTTGAAGAAGTATACCCTTTTGATTTGAAACTGGTTACAGTCTGTTTTCCATGTTGACAAGGACTGCAAATGATGTTATGGGGCCTTTTTATTTTGGGCAAGTCTCTAGCTGCTTCCTTGTTACTAATATTGACAAGATTATCAAAGCTCAAATGCCCCAATATTTTATGCCATAACCAACTCTCATCTTCTTGAGTTAGAAAACACTTTTCCTTTTTTATCTCACTTAGCATGTAAAGATTGTTTGGAGTCCTTGTAGCACTAGCAATGAGTTTTCCATTTTTTCTTTACTTATCTCACATCTATCTGAAAAGAAAGATACTATGTGCCCTTGATCACAAAGTTGACTCACACTTAGAAGATTATGTCTTAGGCCTTCTACATAAAGCACATTTTCTATTTTGGATTTCCCATCCAAACTAAGAGTCCCTTTACCATAGATTTTAGCTGACCTGTTATCTCCAAAACTGATTGTTCCTCTGTTTGTTTCTTTTAAGACCAAAAACTTTTCCTTTTCACCGATCATATGTTTTGAACAACCACTATCAAGATACCATTTCTCTACTTTGTCTTGAGCATGAAAAGCAGTTTGAACTATCATTGACTTAGATTTGATCTCATTTCTCTTTTTAGTGAACTCAAGGCTAGATCTATCCAAAGCTGCACATCCTTGCTATATGCCCAAAATTATTGCACTTGTAACACATGACATCTTTATTCATAAGAGGTGCAAAAGAGTTAACATTTTCCTTACTATGGCTATTCACGGACTTATTGCAATGCATAGCTTTGTGACCAAATTTCTTGCAGGAAAAACAATAGCCATGGAAAGTATTATGTAGTTTGTTTTGATGCCTTGGATGATTGTTCTTCTTGTGACCAACTAGAATCCACCACTCTTCGGAATAAATTTTGATCTTGCTCGAAGCCCCTGTTTCTTGAATGGTGATACCATCCTTATTTTGCTTTTCACACGGAGTATTACTACGAGAGCCAACTGTTCCAACTTCACTCTAAGAGACATAACCTCTTCTTCTAGTTTCTCGCAATCAACTTCCTTTCCTTTGAGAACCTCTGTTAGAACCTGTTCAACCTTCTTCCCTTCTTTAGCTAGAATTTTGAAGTCTATAACACTTTGAGACAATTCTGATCTTGCTATCTCTTCTTCCTGACATTGATGCTTGAGAACAGAATTCTCTTCCCTGAATTTCTCAAGCTTTCTTAAAGCCAAGAAGAATTCACCTTTGAGATCGAACTCAACCTCTTCATCTCTTTCTGAATCTGTATGTTCCTCTGATAGATCCTTCTCCAAGCTGTTAGGCTCTTTACGGAGAGACCCGCTTTGATACCAATTGAAGAACATGGACTTATATTGAGAGGGGGGTGAACAGTATAAGACTTAACCAATTAATAATTTTAACTTTAGATAGCAGTGGCATCAACACAACATTAATCAAGATAGAAAGCATCACACATTGAAGACCCATTTTTAACGTGGTTCACCCAAAATGGTTGGGCTACGTCCACAAAACTTTTCTCTAAAAATTTCCTCAAAGTTCTTTGGGAATCCTTCCCAATTACAATATTTATGAGCCTCGGCCCAAAGGAGATACCTTCCCCTAATCAGAATTTATGAGCCTCTGCTCAAAGGAGATACCTTCCCCTCTGCTCTGGAAATGATCCCTCAGAAGATCAACTGCCTCTACCTCTTGCCAGCACATGGAACTCCTTTCCATTGAAGACCTCCTATCCTCAATGCTTAGCCTAAGAGACCTCTGCCTTCTATGATCACGTCCATAGTAGCTCAGCAACCTGTACCAAACATAGTCAGTCGGTCTAGTACAAGTCTTCCTCTGTCTGTCAAATCTGTCCAACCTTAAGCTTGAACAAATCAATCCTCTGCACACAAGCCTTCTCAAAGACTTGCCAAATCTGTCCTCGGGTTCTTCTCAAAGAACCAGTGCACCTCTGTCCTCAAGTTCTCTGATAGAACTATCAAACTCAGCTCACAAGTCCTCTGCTAGGACCTGTCCAAATCTGCTCACAAGTCCCCACCAAAGCTGCTCACAAGTCCCCATGAAACCTGTCCAAAACTCAGCAAGCTCACCAAGAAAAAAAACTTTCTTAGTAGGAAATCACAAGGTGAATTGTTAGAGACCCAATGTGATTTGTCAAACTCATAGAAGCATAAAGAGAATTGTTAGAGACTCAATATGTTCTATACTCAACTCCCAATCTCAAAACTCAACTCAAATCAACTCGGCTCAAACTCAATCTCAAATCTGAAAACTCAACTCAATATCTGAAATGGATAGGATAGAATGCTTTCTTTCAAGAACATGAAACCCCAACAATTGCCAACTATGCAAAGAATCACATAACAATGATACTCATGTTCTTTTCACCATCAATTAGGGCTTCAACAACAATGCTCATCAAACAAGGTTCAATCAACACCATTCAACTCAAAACACAACCTTGAAGCATTTCACAATCAACATCAGAAAAGGAAACAAGTAGAACTCCTTTTCTCTCCAATATTGTTTGAACAAAAAGCATCCACCAACTCAAATCAACAATAGCACACACAACTTTTCAAATCATCAACAAAGGAGTAAGCCCAACACTTTAACCAAGTAAAGAATAACTTGATTATTACCAATTTAATGAAAGCAAATGTCAATCTCAAAGCTGCCCACTTAAGGTTTCACAACTTCACACAAGAAGCAATTTTAACCTTAAAACATCATGCTTTCATTTCCATAATCAACCAAAAGCACTCTCAACATTACAAGAAAAATTTATCCCTTATACACCTTATTTCTCCCTTATAGTCTTATCAAAAATAAAATTTATCTCTCATAAGAATGCAATAAGATATTTCAAACAACACCTTCAAAAGAATATTTTATCAAAATAAAACAAGCTTTAAACTCCTTATAACTCCTAAGCTGTTTTTCCCTCTAATAAACTTCCTCCATCCACAAAATACACTTAGCAAAAATTAATTTTGAAAATACCTTGGCCAACATCAAAAATCGTGCTATGGAGAAATTGCACATGAATTCTAACACCACCCGTTGCGTCCACTTCACGATGAAAAACCCTTTCACGTTATTCGAATGCGGAACCTCCCGTTCGGGTAGCGCGCCAATAGCCTAGCCGCTATCGGTGCGCCAAAGGCGCCCGGTGAGGTTTAAACCTCATGTTGTTAGCCTTGTTCCTTCTGTGCCGGGGATTAAATAAAACAACGGTGCCTCCCTTTCTTCTGACGTGAACACGAAGACGAAAACCTTACGACAGATTTACGACAAACGGCGAGTACAAAAAATGAATCGGTTCACGATGGTGAAGGAAGAAAAGGAGGAAGAAACGAAAAAGATCACGAATTCACAGCGAGCAACTCTTTTCAAAATGCGGATGGGATAATTCTTGATTTTCATCGAGGGAGATTTATATGCATTTTTACCATAAGCTCTTGACGTCGGCGAGGAGTTTAACACGTCGACGGAGGTCTTGGCTAGCGCCCACAATCTTAAAACATAGCGCCATGGGTTAGGAGAACCCATTGCAAACAATAATTTAATATTTATTTAAAAATAATTAAAGGGAACCTTAACAAGGTTTTTAATTATTTAAATAAATACTTCCTCCTGGACCCAAATGCATTAAACTAATGCATCCACCTGTAATCTTTAAACCTGCCAACTTGGGGTTTACAAAAGACCTTTGAAGCTGTCATGTCGTAACCTTCATCAAAACAAATTATTTGACATCAAATCAAATTCCTTCAAGAGCTTCTTGACATCAATGACAACTTATACACTTGAGCAAAGGCAATGTACCCAAAGTACCCAAAATTGCCAATAAATAAATCTTCAGATAATTCAGTACTAGTATTTAAGGGAAGTGATTATGTATATTGGAGTTTGAGAATGAAGATCTACCTGAAGGCACTTGGCAATGAGGTCTGGGAAGAAGTTAAAAATAGATACATATCACTAGGTGATCCACCTACATATAATGAAGATAAGCTTCTACAAAATTACAATTCAAAAGAAATGAATGCACTTTTGAGAGGTTTGCATAGAAGAGTCCATAAAAGTTATGCATTGTCAAGATGAAAAAGTAATGTGGGATAAGTTGCAAAATATATATGAAGGAAATAAAGGTGTCAAGAAAGAAAAAATATGAAATCTCAAAGGACAAGTATGGTCACTATGGTCAAGATATAGAGATCTAAAATTTGTTAAATGTTTCAATTGTGGAAAGTATGGTCATTATGCAACAAATTGTCAAGAATCTAAGAATAACAATGGTGAAGAAAAACAGGATCACAAAAATAGGGAATCAAAAAGATACAGGCACCAAATGAAAAGCAAAGATGGACAAAGTAGACAAGGAAAGAAGTTCTTTCAAAGACAAAATAGGAGCTACTATGCGGATAAGTCAAGTAAGTACTCAAGTGATAGTGATGCTAGTTTTTTAGACAATGATAGAGATGAAGTCCTATTTATGATTGAAGAAAAATAATAAGTTAAGAAAAGGATTCCAAAAATTATAAAGTGTTTTAGATGTGGTAACTTTAGACATATTGAAGATAGTTGTACAAGAAATGGATTCAGTTTTAGTAATGATGAATATGAAGATACACTTTAAGGACCAGGAGAGAATATTCTAATGGCAGTAGAAGAAGGAGAAGGTGATCCTATAGAATACAAATCAAAATAAAATTAAGATGTGGAAAAAGGTAAACAAATAGAGGAATATTTAGATAAATATGGATATGATCTCAAGGGAGAACTTATCTATGCCCTTGAAATAGTGAAGAAGGTAAGAAAGCAAAACTCTAAACTTGAAATTTAGTTTCAAGAATGTGATGAACAGAGAAGGATGCTTATAGAGGATCTAGAAAAATAAAAGGCTAAGACAAAGAAGTTCAAGGTTAAGTTAGAAGAAAATATATTAGAATGTGAAAAGTTAGCATAAGAAGTGGCACTACTAAGGGAAGATTTATAAGACTCCATAGTCAAGATAAAAGGGTTCAAAAATAGCTCAAAGAACTTGGATAAGTTCATCAAGATACAAAAGCCTACATCAAGCAAAATAGGTCTTGGATTTTAACAAGGATAGAAGAAATGGGAAGGAAATTCAACCTCAAGTTCTAGAGGAGAATAAACTTCAGATGACACTTTAGAAGATGACAGTGTAAAATAAAGTGATACATTTGAGGATGAGTTGGACAACATAAAGTTCAACAAGAACAGGAACAATGCACAAAGAAGATACAAATGGAACAACAATCAGAATAGGTCAAGAGAAACTTCAATGGAATATGTTTTTCATGTCACAGGTTTGGGCACATGGCTTCATAGTGTAGAACACATGAAAGATAGGAATATGGGAACAGACAACTTTTCAATGGGTATTGCTACTCATGAAATCAGTTTGGTCACAAGGCAATAAATTGCAAGGTTCATGATAGAAGAGGATATGTTTTCACTAGGAGAAATACTAAAACATTTGAACCTCCAAGGAATAATAACATTAAGTGTTATAAGTGCAATAATGATGGTCACACAACAAAGTGGTATAGAGCAGACATTCTAGAATCAAGTATGAACGAGAACAGGAATATAAATATGGATATGAACAAAAACAGGAATGTGAACAAGAAAATAGACATGGACAGGAACATGGACATGAAAAGAAATAGTCAAAGGAATCAGAAGGATTAGATAAGAAGAAAAGATGATAAAGGTAAAGAACAGTGCTTTTTGGGAGTAGAAATACTCCCACCCCAGGGCCCAGAATTAACCACCTCGAGAGGAGGTGGGGGAGGGCTAACCTAAGAGGCTCTTCTTAGCCCCAAGCCCCAAATGTGACCCTTTGTCATTTATGTCGAAGGGGAAGATATTTGAGTAAGGGGGAGAGATTTAGTATTTGAGTAAAGAGGAGAGAGCATTGAGCCAAGGGGAGCAATGTCCTAGGGGGAGCAGAACAAAGGAAAGGTGAAATTTTTGATAAAAAGAATTTGGGTTGCCATAAATGACAAAGGGGGATATTGTTGGACATTTTGAGTCAAGTTGTCATTGATGTCAAGGAACGAAGTCATCATTTATGTCAAGGAATATGTCAAGGAACAATGCAAAGGTTAATGGCAAAAGAACATAATAATTTTAATATTATGTGGAAGCATATGAAGGTTGGTTTTTATTAAAACCATGGATGAGCAAAATAAAAGGTTTTTCATAGAAATCCAAGGAAGCTTTTTGAAAATCTAAAAGAGATTTTAATATTTATTTTATAAAATATTTAAATTCAATTTGAATTTAAATTTTATAAATAAATATTACTTATAGAAGGTGGTATATTTAGAGAAGGTTTTAAGCCTTAATAAAACCCAAAGGAATTAAATATTAATTTATAAGATTTAAATTCTAAAGAATTTAAATAATTTATAAATTAATTATTTAACAATGAAATGCGTCGAAGTCTAAGGTTAAAGTGAAAAATCGAAATGCGTCAACGTCTAAGGAAAGGGGATGCAATGTATATTAATACATGCCTTAGTGGCAGTTTCAAAGGTGTTCGAAATATATTCTAAATCATGCAATTAGTAATCGAAGGCTATAGAAGGAAAGAAGATGAAATTGGTTTTAGCGCCAATGAGGAGGTTGAATTTTCCATAGGAGGAGAACCCCCATCCAACTAGGCGGCATGGCCTAGTGGCACTTGGCTAGGAGTTAAGGCTTTTGGGAAGTGTGAGACCTGCATTCGAATCGTGATGGATCGTTTTGGTGTGGGAAGCACGCGATTTATTTTTATTTGGTGCCAACAAGGGTTAAGGAAAACGTGGTGCTCGTTTGGTGTTAAACAAGTGCCTAGTGCTCGTGGTAGCCGACGTTGCAGATAGGGCACACAAGGAGGTGGCAATCAAAGGTTCAATTCTCACCCAAGGCAGAGGCAAACATTTTATTTTTAATTTTTATTAATCCTAAGTCTTAAATCTAGTTTAAAGGAGTTATAAGGGGTTAAAGTTAAAGGGGCTTAATTTAAATTGTTGTTTAAAAGGAGAGATAAGGGGTAAAATTTATTTTTACATGAAGTCATTTTTACATGGTTGATTTATCAAAAGGGTAAATTGAAGATTGATTATTTTGAGAGAACCTTTTTGTTGAAGGTGATATTGTTGTTATTATAGGGAGATCATAATGTGTACATGGTCAATCATTTTTGTAGATGAATGTTTTCATAAATATGGAGTTATAAGGTGTATAAGTGTTTTGATATTTACATTGCACTTTTGAGGAATTTTATGATATTTTCTAACTTCTTAAGCATGGCAAAGAAGTGTTTGTGGTTGTGGCAGATATTTGAAGTTCCTTCATCATAAAGAAAAGGTATGAGCACATTCTTCTATAATTAAGTTGATTGGTTGGTTTTCTAGAAAATAAGTTTGGAGTGAAAAGGATTTGATTAGGGCTTCCTTATTGAGTGTGTTGAGTTAAATACTTCAAAGTTTTCTAGAATAAAGAGTTGTTGTTAAAACCTTATTTTATAAGCATTATTGTTGAAGCCATTGGTTGTGTGAAGAACTTGAACTAGGGTTTAAAAAGAACATGAGTATCATTGTTATGTGAAGATTGTTTTATAAGCATTTTTGTTGAAGTGAGTTGTTGAGTGAAGAACTTGAACTAGGGTTTGAAAAGAATATGAGTATCATTGTTATGTGAAGATTGTTTTATAAACATTTTTGTTGAAGTGAGTTGTTGAGTGAAAAACTTGAACTAGGGTTTGAAAATAACATGAGTATCATTATTATGTAAGATTGGTTGTTGAGCTTTGTTGAAAAACATTTTGATTGAGTGATCATATGATTGGACTAGGGTTTGTGAGCAAGGATTATTTTATTGAGTGATTGGTTGAGTAGAGTTGGTTGAGCCTAGTCAAGTGAATGTGTGAAGTGATTGTTCAAGTTCCAAAAACAAACTATTCTATATTCTGAATTGAATTGAAAAAGTGATTGAGTTGAAGCATATTGAGTCTCTAACAATTCTTTGTATGTTTTTGAAAGAGTGATTGAAAGTGATTGAGCATTGTGATGAGTATAGAGCATATTGAGTCTCTAAAAATTCTCTTTATGTTTCTATGAGATTGGACAAGTTCTAGAGTGGACTTGTTGAGAAGATTTGAGACAAGTCTTTGAAAAGACTTGTGGATATATTTGAGCAATATTTTATGGAAGCTTACAATACAGATTGAGAGAAATTTTGGATAAGTTCTTGTGCGAAATTATTGAGCAGATTTGACAAGTTCTAGAGTGGATTTGTTGAACAGAGGCAAGTCTTTGAGAAGACTTGTGGATAGATTTGAGTAAGATTTTATGGAAGTTTACAATACAGATTGAGAGTAGATTTGGATAAGTTCTTGTGAGGACTTATTGAGCATATTGGACAAGTTATAGAGTGGACTTGTTGAGAAGATTTGAGGTAAGTATTTGAGAAGACTTGTGGACAAATTTGAGTAAGCTTTTGTGGAAGCTTACAATACAGATTGAAAGCAGATTTGGATAAGTTCTTGAGAGGACTTATTGAGCAGATTGGACAATTTTTAGATAGGACTTGTGGATAGATTGGTGTGAGATTTTATGGAAGCTTACAAGGCAGATTTGAGATAAGTCTTTTAGAAGACTTGAGAGCAGAGTTGATTGATTGATTTGTTCAAACCTTGAGTTAAGGTTTGGGGCAGATCTAGCAGAGTTGATTTGATATTGAGTCAAGCTTTGAGTTAAGGCTTGAGGATAGAGATTGAGGATAGATTTGTGTTAGACCGAAGGACTATGTTTAGTACATATTTGAGGATGAAGTTTTGTGCATATTTGAGGATAGGTTTGTGCTAGACCAGAGACATAGATTGAGGACAGATTTGTGCTAGACCAGAGACATAGATTGAGGACAGATTTGTGCTAGATTGAAGGACTGTATTTATTACATATTTGAGACAAATTTTTGGAGGTGATAGAGTATAGAGGATGACAGTATCCAATGGATAGAGATCCATTAAGCCAAGGCAGTGAGGACTGGTATATTTAGCGAATAGAGATTCATTAGCCAGAGTAGTGGGAGCAACAATTATTCTAGAAGATCACCAACTAGAGCAAGAGGAGAAATGAGTTATCCTATGGATAGAGATATAAAAACTTGATTAAGGGGATTGGTGTATCATTTGGATAGAGATCCATAAAAATTGTAATAGGTAAAGGATTCCCAAGAGATTGATTGGGAAAATTTTAGTGAAATATTTTCTTCGGGGAGTAGCCCATATTGAGTGAACCACGTAAATTATTGTGTCTCTATTGTGTGTGGTGATTTATGCATTTCTTTGATTACTACTATTGATATTGCTATATTTGCATTACATAATATTGATTGGAAAATAAAAGTAATAAGTGGTCTTATATTGTTCACGCCCCTCTCAGTATAAGCTTGTGTTCTTCAACCTCACATAGCTAACACAGAACATGGTAAAGGGTCATGGTATGCCTTTAAGACTATCTATGAGGGTAAGAATTATTCCACCTTTCTTCACCTTCAATCTCAACTTCACAGTTTGAGTATGAGGTATGGAGAGACAATTGAACTATTTCTTTGCGAAGTGGTTGAGTTGAAGTCAAAGTTGAATTCTATGGGAGATACTGTAGAAGATAAGCTCCTCACTTCAGTGATTTTGATAGCTTCACCTGATTCATACAGAATGTTGATAACTTCCCTTCAAGTTTCACAAATACAAGTTACCTTTGTTGAGTTGGTCAATTTGCTTTAGGAAGAGGAGGCCCACCAACTACACAAAGATGAAGCTTCTAATACAACCCTCTATTCCAACAAGAAGGGTTCTAAGAAGAAAGGTAATTTTCATAAGGGAGGAAATTCTTTCAAGGATTCCAAGGCAAAACAACCTCAACGACAGAAGAGATATTGCAAAATTTGTGATAGGGATACCCATGACACAAATAGGTGTTGGTACAAATACAAACAACCTAAGAACATGGGCCATAACAAACCACAAAATAAAAATAAGCAACCCAAGGTGAATGTTGTTTTTGAAGAATCAGATTCAGATTCTGAGTAGGTACACAAGGTGCTCATGACTACCACAACCTTCAAGGAAAAGGATCCTATGTGGTATGTTGATTTTAGCACCAGTAAACACATGAATTATGACAAGTCATGGTTTGAGATATTTGAAGCCAAGGCAGACAAACCAGTAACTATTACTGATGATAAGACCTACCAGGTTTAGGGTGAGGGCACAATTTCAGTCACTCTTCCATATGGAAAATATCAGATTGATAGATTCCTATATGTTCCAGTATTGACAAATAATTTGTTGTCAATCACTCAAATCCTGGATAAGGATATGGTTGTTGATTTTTGTGTTGAGGATGGAAATAAGTGTTTCTTTATCAAAAAGAGGGATAAAAACATTGCAATAGCTTCATACAAGCATGGATTATTTACATTAGATGTTATCTCCACCCCTCATGTTGCCATGGTAGTCTCTACAAAGGAGGCAACTTCACTTTGGCATAAGAGATACGAGCATCTAAGTTTAGGATATTTACTTAAGATAAGTAAATATGAGATGGTAAAGGACCTTCCCTCCCTTTCCTCTCCATTATCAGTGTGCTATGATTGCTTGGCATGGAAGCAACATAAAGTACCATTTGAAAAGAGCTCTTCACAAGCAAAGAAACCTTTGGAGTTAATTCACACCGATCTGTGCGATCCTTTCACACCAAATAGTTGTGGGGGAAGATGTACTTTTAGTTTTTTGTAGATGACTACTCATGAAAGATGTGGGTTTTCTTTCTTCATCTAAAATCAGAAGATTTTAGTTACTTCCAACAATTTAAGAAATTTGTTGAGGAGTCGTAGACTTCTATAAGGACCCTCCACTCATATTGAGGGGGGAGTTCACCTCTAAGGAATTTTCCTCATATTTGACTACACATGGAATCAAGATACAATTCACTACTACTTATAATCCGTAGTAAAATGGAGTTGCTAAGCAGAGGAACTATTCCATCATGGAAATGGTTCGTTGTATGCTAATAGGAACCAATCTAGAGCAATAATTTTGGGCAGAAGTTGTCACCATAATAGTGTACCTGTTGAATAGGGTACCCAAAAAGTACTTAAAGGGAATAACTCCACAAGAAGCATGGAGTGGTTGAAAACCCTCCATCTCTCATCTACGCATTTTTGGATGTAAGGCTTTTATGCACATACCAAAATCAAAAAGGAAGAAGCTAGACGAGAAGACATTGCAATGTGTTCTTCTTGGATATGATGAGAAATATAAGGGTTATCACTTGATTGATCCTTTGACCAAGAAGATTCATATCAGTAGAGATGTTTTTGATGAAGCTTTCACATCACAAAATGCATCTAATGTATACCTTGTTTTGAGTAGTCTAAGGTTGATAAGTATCCTTCTTCTTCTTCTTCTTCTTCTTTAGCACAGAAAAATATTCCTAAGTGGCATACAAGTACTATCAAGGACTCAAATATATCCACACCACCAGATATAACTTTGAATAAACCTCGTACTTACAATATGGCTCGATAAGAGAAAGTTGTAGAAGAGACTACCGAGGTTGACGATATTTGTCAATCTTGTAAGCATACGACCTGTCTTGTTGGAAAGGGCTATGCACAAAAATAAGATATCAACTATGAGGAAAATTTTGTACCTACTGCTTGAATGACTACCATTCGAGTTCTTTGTGCTATGGTAGCATAGTTTGGGTGGAAAGTACATCAGATGGATGTCAAGAGTGCCTTCTTGAATGGTGATCTCAAATAGGAGGTCTATATGTCACAACCTAAAGGATTTGAAGTGGAATGCCAAGAGTAAAAAGTTTGCAAATTGGTCAAGTCCTTGTATGGTTTGAAATAAGCTCCATGAGCTTGGTACATTAATATGGATGATCACCTATTGCAGCATAAATTTAAGAGAAGTCCTTCAGATGCAAATCTCTATTTCAAGAAATAAGGTTTTGAAATAGTGTTACTTGTACTCTATGTGGATGATCTGATTATCACAGGTAGCTCAAAAAAATTGATAACTATCATCAAAAGTGACTTGTGCAAATCATTTGAGATGACAAATCTCATACTTCTCCACTATTGTCTTGGCTTGGAAGTGAACCTAAAGAAGCATCACATCAAGGTGTCACTGAAAAAGTAGGTCAAGATATTGTTATAAAAGTATCACATGATTGATTGCAAGCCAATGACAACTCCAATGGAATCATAGCTTAAATTATCATGGTATGATGATTCATATTAAATAGATGGTACTCTCTATCTCTAGCTAATTGAGAGTCTCATATATCTGATGAAAACTAGGTCAGATATCATGTTTATTGTAAATTATCTTTCGAGGTTCATGCAGGACCCTAAGGTGACTCATTGAAGCGCAACAAAACACATTCTTCACTATGTCAGTGGTACTATTGAGTATGGCCTAGAGTACAAGAAGAATGATAAATTCTTCTTGCAAGGATACACAAACTCAAACTATTCCAAGTCATATGATGATTGAAAGTCAACTTCAGGATATATTTTTCATATTGGATCTAGTTCTATATCTTGGCACAACAAGAAGCAATAGATGGTTGTTATTCCATCCACAAAGGTAGAATATCGCATTGTACGTGAAGCAGTGTGTGAGACAATATGGTTGTGTCGCATCTTGACAAGTATGGGTCTTCCATCCAAATCTCCAATTCACTTGTTTTGTGACAACCAGGGTGTTATGAAGCTCGTTAAGAATCCAATGTTTCATGAATGAACAAAACACATTGATACTCAATGTCACTTCATTTGAGATGAAGTTCCAAGGCACCACATTCAACTTCAATACATTCCCACTAGTGATCAAGTTGCAGACATCTTTACTAAGGCACTTGCATGTGTCAAATTTGAGTTGTTTCGCAACTCCCTTTGTATTTCAAAATAATGTAATAAGGGGGGATGTTAGCGTATATTTATTTATTTCATTATTTAATTGATGGGATATATTCTAGTTAGGGCGAATATTATTGTTAGCCTTATTTTAGTATATTTGTTAATTCGGGCTCTATGCAATTGATTAGATCCTACATCTACGGGCTAATCTGGGCCTATGTTGTATTATTTATTGAAATTCTATTCAATGGAATTATTGTTCATTTGACTAATAAAGATTCAATTATTTTTACCAATAATTATGAGCAATAAATCACATATGATTTTTAGAAGAAAAACTTAATCAAAATAGTAAAACAATCTCACACAACAAGAGAACACAAGATGTAACATGGTTCACCCAGTGTGGGCTACATCCATGGAGAATATTTCAGTCCTTCTATTATCTTCCAAGCACCAAAGGGATCCACCTACAACCAACCGTTGTAATCTTCCTCAATGGTTACACCAAGAATCCTCTCTTACATCAGTCTCTCTCAATTGCACTTATACGTAACAATCCAATTACAACAAATTCTATCTTGGAATTAACACCAAGGATAGATCCACCAATTATACCACATTCTATTCCTAACTAGAGTGACGAATTCTATCTTGGAATTAACACCAAGGATAGATCCACCAATTATGCCACATTCTATTCCTAACTAGAGTGACGAATTCTATCTTGGAATTAACACCAAGGATAGATCCACCAATTATGCCACATTCTATTCCTAACTAGAGTGACGAATTCTATCTTTAGGCTCCATTCTTATCAATCTCCCACTTGGAGACTAAATCCGTTGCAACACCTTACAACATAGGACTGAAACATTCTCATCTTTGATCTTACTCCTTAAGACCAACCGAAGTAGAGCAAAAGCTCAACTTCTCCCTTGTTACAACCTTGGTAAGCATATCAGTAGGATTTTGTGATGTATGAATCTTACCCAACTTCAAAGAACCATCCTCCATTACTAAACGTATGAAGTGATATCTGAGTTGAATGTGCTTGGTCCTTGAGTGGAAAGTTGAGTTCTTAGCAAGGTGTATAGCACTTTGGCTATCACTCCATAATTTACCATCTTCTTGCACCTTACCCAACTCTTCCATCAATCTCTGCAACCATATGAATTCCTTTCTTGCCTCCGTAATAGCTACATATTCTGATTTTGTGGTTGAAAGAGCAACTACCTGTTGTAGTTTGGAAATCCAACTAACCGTTGTTCCACCTATGGTAAAGATATACCCCGTTGTGCTTCTTCCACCATCTAAGTCACCTGCCATATCTGAATCCACATAACCTTGCAAACAAATATCAGAACCTCCAAAATTCAAACAATAAGTAGAAGTACCTTTTAAATACCTGAATATCCATTTTACCGCTTGCCAATGTCCTTTGCCTAGATTATTCATGAATCTACTTACCACTCCCACTGCTTGTGCTATATCTAGTCTTGTGCAGACCATAGCATACATTAAACTCCCAACTACGGAAGCATAAGGAACCTTGGCCATGTGCTCTTGTTCCTTCAGTGTTTTGGGATACAAATATTTGGTGAGTTTAAAATGCTTTGCTAAAGGTGTAGTGATCGGTTTTGCATCTCCCATGTTAAACCTCTTTAGCACCTTTTTAATATACTCTTCCTGAGATAACTTTAGCATGTGTTTCTTCCTGTCTCGAGTAATCCTCATTCCAAGAATCTATTTGGCTGCACCTAGATCCTTCATGGCAAAAGAGTTTGCCAATTTCCTTTTCAGTTCATTAATGTCCTGCATATTAGAACCTGCTACCAACATATCATCAACATACAATAAAAGAATGAGGTAATTTCCATTTTCTATTTTTTTGAAATACACACAATGGTCAGATTGACATCTCATAAACTCTTGATCAGCCATAAACTTGTCAAATTTTAAGTACCATTGTCTAGGAGCCTGTTTAAGGCCATACAAACTCTTTTTCAATTTACACACAAGATCTTTCTTACCTTTGACTTCATATCCCTCCGGTTGGTGCATATAGATCTCTTCTTCTAAGTCACCATGAAGAAAAGCAGTCTTAACATCTAATTGTTCCAGATGTAAGTTTTCTACAACCACTAAACTTAATATAGTATGAATGGAAGTCATCTTCACAATCGGAGAAAATATCTCTTCGAAATCTATACCTTTTTTCTGTGCAAATCCTTTGACCACAAGCCTTGCCTTGTACCATTTTTGGCCTTCTCCTTCCTCCTTCACTCTATAAACCCACTTATTGTGTAAAGCTTTCTTTCCAGCAGGTAGCTCAACCAAATCCCAAGTTTGGTTGTGAATAAGTGAATCCATTTCCTCATTCATAGCAAGCTCCCACTTCTTGTTGGTTTCCACCTGCATTGCTTCCTCAAAATATTCTGGCTCACCAACATCAGTATACAAAACATAATCAGAGAAACATTGAGGGATTCTACTTGTCCTGGTAGATCTTCTAACAACACTTGCAGGAGATTGAGGTGCTTGTTGCTATTGTTGTTGAACATTTTGATTTTCTACCACCTTTGGAGTTACATTTTCTGTGTGGTCATCAAGCTCTATGTATTTAGTGTTTGCCTTTTCCTATTTCTTTCCCTGCAACTGATCTTTATACAAGCTCTTTTCATTAAATATGACATCCCTACTCCTGATGATTTTATGGTTAACATTATCCCATAACCTATATCCCAAACCATCAATCCCATATCCAATGAAATAGCATTTCTGAGACTTAGCATCTAACTTTTTCCTATTTTCTTTGTCAATGTGCATAAAAGCCTCACACCCAAATATCTTAAGAAAAGAATAATTGATAGTTTTACCTGTCCAAGCCTCTTCCGAAATCCCACCATCCAAAGCAGTAGATGGTCCCCTGTTGATTAAATACACAACAATATCAACAACATTAGCCCACAAATATAAAGGTAAACCGACATGCAACCTTAAGCACCTAGCACGCTCCATTATTGTCCTATTCATTCTCTCTAAAACTCCATTCTCTTGAGGTGTCCTTGGAGTCACTTTTATTCTCCTGATTCCGTTGAGTGAACAGTAATTGTCAAAATTATTGTTGTAGTACTCTCCACCATTGTCTGATTTGAGATATTTTACCTTGTTACCTGTCTCATTTTCCACTAAGGCTTTCCATTTTTGAAAGGTGTCAAAAACATCAGATTTATTCCTTATACAGTAAACCCATGTTTTCCTTGTAGCATCATCTATGAAAGTTACATAGTAATTGGAACCACCAAGAGAAGTTACTTGAGTTGGGCCCCAAACATCCATGTGCACAAGCTCCAATTTTTCTTTCTTCTTCTCCTTTCCAACCTTGAGGAATCTCACCCTCTTCTACTTTCCATAGATACAGTCTTCACAAAACCCCAAGTCAACTTGTTTCAGTTTTGGTAGTAACTTCCTTGAGTGTAGAATTTTCATACCTTTCTCACTCATATGACCCAATCTGTGGTGCCACAATGTTGCATCTTCTCCTGTAGCAACTAAGTCCATGGTGCAGTTAGATGTATTAATAAGAAAATACAGAGTACCAACCATCTTACCTTTAGCTACAACCATAGAACCTCTAGTCACTTTCCAAGAGTGATCACCAAATGTAGTAGTGTAACCCTCACTATCAAGTTTGCTTGTCAAAATGAGGTTTCTCTTCAAATCCGGAATGTGCCTAACTTCATTAAGCATCCATTGACTCCCATTAGGCAATTTCATCTTGATCTTTCCCATGCCCACAATTTTGTAGGGATGATCATCACCTAACAATACTTGTCCAAAATCTCCCTGGACATATTCTATAAAATAATCTTTGTGAGAAGTGGCATGGAAAGAAGCACCAAAATCAATAACCCAATAATCATTATTTTTATCAAGAGATAAAATTAATGCATCTTGTAAAATCTCACCAGCAATATTAGCTTCTTGATTATTACCTCTGTTCTCATCATCTCCTTTTCCATCCTTTTTTTGATTCCAACAGTCCTTCTTGAGGTGGCCTTTCTTCCCACAATACCAACACTCCACTTTTCCTTTTCCTTTCGATTTGGATCTTCCTCTTGATTTACCTTGATTCGGACTCTTGCCTCTTTCCCTCTGTCTTCCTCTGTTCTCAATAGTTAGAGCCGTTCCTGATGATGATGCTTCACCCAAGGTTTTTCTCCTCATATCCTCACTTAGAATGATACCCACAACATCATCAAACACCAACTTGTTAGAACTTGAAGCAGAATTGCTCACGACCATTACCAAGTTGTTCCAGCTCTCTAGCAATGAGCACAAAATCAACAAGGCCCTGACTTCATCATCAAAATCTAAACCCACTGAACTCAACTGATTAGTAATAGTATTAAATGTATTCAAGTGATCCTGAATAGATTCTCCTTCGCTCATTTGCATATTAAATAACTTTTTCATGAGAAAAACTTTATTAGAAGTAGAGGGTTTTTCATACAACCTGGCCAGTGCATCCATGACATCTTTCGTAGTCTTCTCTTTGGATATATTGAAGGCAACCGTGCTTGCTAAGCACAACCTCACCGTTCCCAGTGCCTTTTTGTCCAAGAGAGCCCACTCATCATCAGACGTTGTAGTTGGTTTCTTTGTCTTACCTTCTAGAGGTAGATAGAGGTCCTTCTGATAGAGATAATCTTCTATCTACATTTTCTAGAGTTGGAAATTCTGGCCATTAAATTTTTCCACCCTGAACTTCAAATCTTTCGCCATTGCTCCCACTCGATCCAGAAACCCTTATGTCGAGTACCCAACAAAAAAATGTTGCTCTGATACCAGTTGTTAGGATTCAATTATTTTTACCAATAATTATGAGCAATAAATCACATATGATTTTCAAAAGAAAAACTTAATCAAAATAGTAAAACAATCTCACACAACAAGAGAACACAAGATGTAACGTGGTTCACCCAGTGTGGGCTACATCCACGGAGAATATTTCAGTCCTTCTATTATCTTCCAAGCACCAAAGGGATCCACCTACAACCAACCACTGTAATCTTCCTCAATGGTTACACCAAGAATCCTCACTTACATCAGTCTCTCTCAATTGCACTTATACGTAACAATCCAATTACAACAAATTCTATCTTGGAATTAACACCAAGGATAGATCCACCAATTATGCCACATTCTATTCCTAACTGGAGTGACGAATTCTATCTTGGAATTAACACCAAGGATAGATCCACCAATTATGCCACATTCTATTCCTAACTGGAGTGACGAATTCTATCTTGGAATTAACACCAAGGATAGATCCACCAATTATACCACATTCTATTCCTAACTGGAGTGACAAATTCTATCTTTAGGCTTCATTCTTATCAACAACCACAATTCGCAACACTGCCAACGTCCAAGTCTGTCCGCCATCGTTCACCTGTGTATCGTGTATCACAACCTGCCCTATCAAACACTGCAGCCTGCTCCATCAACCGGTGTGAACGCCAGCCTATGAAAGCATATTATTACGACCTCTTGCTTTTACTGTTATCAAACAACGATAATATTCCACTGCGTCTCTTTACGAGTGAAATTCACTCAAAATGATGGATAGAACATGCAAGGAAATAGAGAAGGAAATGCAGTGATCGTCCATTTCATCATCTGCGCCATGCACTACCATGTCTAGACTGTCAAAACTCTTCTCCAATGCCGCCGACGTCTCTGAACTTTCATGCAATTCAGCTTTAATTAAACTCTCTGAATTTTCATTGCTCCTTTTTACCACTACCAGCTTCCTGTTTGAGCGCTTCTATTAAAATTTTCTGAACTGTATCAACCTCATTTCAGCCTAGCAATATTGCGCGCAGCACTGCGGCCACCAAACCCATTTTACAGATAGTATATATGTCATCGTCGGATTTACAAACAGGTCCATGAATTTATTTTGTTATTATTATTATTTTTAAGAAATTAAAATTTGTTTTTATTAATGGGTGATAAAACAAATGATCATTAATTTTATTACTTTTTATTTTATTTGTTATTTATTAATTTTTGTTTGTTGGTTTAATTTTGAATTTTGAATTTTGAATTTCATTTAAACTATTTCGAATGTTTGAACTAATTAACAAACAAAAACAAATAACCCATAAAAGAACATTAACATTTACATTTCAAACTCAAACCTATAAATTTAACCAAAAACTTAAGACATTTAAAACAAGATTAAACAACGGGCGATAAATAAACAACCGATAATCTATACTACAAATTCATAAATAGAGACTTACGAAAATTATTGCTCAAATAAGACCAAAATCCCAAAAAAATTCAAAATTTAATGCAGGTTCTCAAAATTGAGGTAAGTTGTGCAATGGCTACAACGTTTGCCTAGAACAAAAAATGGTTAGAAAGAAATCTTTCGAAAGAAATTATAGAATCATTCGTAAAGACTTCCAACTTCTATCAATTCATTTTCTCAAGGCTGAAGCCCCTAACCAATACCCATAAAATTTACCAAAAACCGCCCTATCTTGGAGCAACGAGGATCTCTTTGAGGTGTGCTCACTAACCTCTACCACTAAAGATGACTATAAGGAATTAACTATAAATTGATCCATGGAAAGGAAACTAAAACTCAAAATTTATTGAAATTTATCAAGTGTCTTATAAAAAATATAATATTTGATAAAAACTTTATAATAATTTGAATGCAAAAATTTTAAGATAAAGAAAAATGAAAAAAGCTTAGCTAATTTTTTTTTTTAGTTAGAATGTTTGTCTCATTGAAGTCCTAGCTCTTCATTGCTCTTCAAATCATCTGAACCTTAGTGAAAAAATATTTTTGATTTCGTTTTTCGTGACTTGAAAAATCATCATTACCCTTGTTTTGAATGGTTGACTAGTTGACTTCATAAGGTTGTATCTCCCTTAATTGGATTCTTTCATACGACCACTCATTGTAAAGTTATTCAAATTCCACACAAGTTGGTCTAAGAATCAACTAAATCAAATAACCCTTCGCTAATATATGGCTCTTAAAAGATGAGATGTTTTCCAAACAAAACTCTAATCCTTTGCGAAGTGATTGTGTTGAGGAAGATGGAGCCATTTATGGTGTTGACTTTCATGGTGATAAAATTCAATTTTTGGAAGGCAACTAGATGACTAAGCTTTTATCTCTTAGTAATAATCTTAGTAATAATATTATCAAGGAGTTGATTGCACAACTGTATTAGTTTGAGGAAGATATAAATATTTTTGATAGAAAGAAAAAATGAAAAATATCTTTGATAAAAAGACAAGTTGAATATGGTTTAATTAACCCGAATATAATGGTTAAATTCCTCAACATTTAAGGAAGAGACTTAGGTTTTAATCTTGCCCAGTGATACATAGATAATATCCAAGCTTTGTTGTAATACAATTATATGGTGATGATGTAATACCGGTGGAGTCGTTACAATCTTATATAAACAATTGAAAAAAGTTAGCCCATTTCAACCCCATATAAATAATTCAAAAAAATTAATCTGAATATAATGTAATAAAAACAATGTAATATTTTGTTATTTTAATGAACTCATAATAAAAGTCACATATTAATTATTATAAATAAATAAAATAAAGATAAGTATAGTATCATATGCTAATAACATAACTCAGGTATGTCCAGGGAATAACACAATGGTTTGGGCTTTGGCTCTTTCTTTGGGAGGTCCAAAGTTCAAACAACAATGTGTTGTGTTAAATTCCCTATTTATAAGCTCAACTCTGCCCTTTATGAGAGGTCATGGTGGGATGGGATGCCTAGCCCTAATTGTCGGTCATAGGAGTTTCTCCAACCAAATATAGGATGCTCAACCCTGAGCGTCCGTTGTAGGAGTTTCTTCAACCAAATCTAGGATGCTCAACCCTGAGCATGGGTCGTGAGAGTTTCTTGCATTAACCAAATCTTTTTAAAATAAAAAATATTTTAATTATATTTTTAATAATATTATTATTTGAGTCCCATGGGGACAATGCAACGGTTCGGGTTTTGGTTCTTCTTTGGGAGGTCTAAGGTTCAAACTGCAGGTGGGCAAATGTGTGAGGGGGTGGGTGTGTGGTGGTTGTATGTTAAATTTCCTATTGATAAGCATAGTTCTCGGCTTTACAAGGGATCATGGTTGGGAGGAGACTGCTCAGCCCTGTGCATAGCTCTCGGCTTTGCGAGAGGTCATGCGAAGAGACTGCTTAGCCCTATGCATTGGTCATAGGGTTTATCTTATATATATATATATATATATATATATATATATATATATATATATATATATATATATATATATATAAGATAACTGCTCGGTCCTGTGCATAGCTCTCGGCTTTGCGAGAGGTCATGCGAGGAGATCGCTTAGCCCTATGCATTGGTCATAGGGTTTATCTTTTATTTATATATATATATATATATATATATATATATATATATATATATATATTTATTTATTTATTTATTTATTTATTTGATGAGTAATATATATTTTTATTATAGTACAAGTAGGGACGAGGCAATGGCAAAAATCAATGAACACTCTTAATGGAGACCGACATTTAATTCACGAAAAGAATGACCCTTCATATACCAAAACTTTTTCGTATATATATATATATATATATATATATATATATATATATATATATTTATATATATATATATATATTTATATTTATATTGTGTCGGGACACCACAATGGTAAAAGTGTTTAGCTCTCTTCTGGAGACCCAAGTTTGATTCACGAAGAAGGTAACTTTCAATATACCCTTAAGAGGGGATCGGAACCCTTCATAAAAACCCACATAAACTTAAATTTTCGTCTTGGGAGGATAGTACAATGGTTCAAGGTTTGGTTCTTCTTCAGAAGGTCCAAAATTCAAACCACGACGTGTGTGTTTGTATGTTAATAAGTGTAGTTCTTTAACTATTTTTTCAATAAATTTACATAGGTTTTTGTTTACTTTAATTGTTTTTTTTTTTGAAAAAAATGAAAAACTTGTATTAATACAAAGAACAATTACAAGCGGGAGAGAACACATCCCAACCAAGAACAGCAAGCAACCCAACAAGAGAAGAGCACAAAGGCAACCCAGCACAACACAGAGCAAAGAAATCAACTGGGCGCGAAAAAACGACATGTCGCGAAATCGCGACATGTCGCGAGATCGCGACAGTCAACCCCGTCTCCCCCACTGCGGTGCCAACAGGCGCGAAAACGCAACATGTTGCGAAATCGCGACATGTCGCGAAATCGTGACATGTCGCAAAATCGCGACGACAGCACCCACCTGCAACCTTTCGACAAAAATGTCGCGAAATCGCGACGAATTCACCATGTAGCAACCAGATCGCAAAAGCGTCGCGATATCGCGACAGTTTTCGCCAACCCGCTGGAAAGCCAAAATTGTCGCGATTTCGCGACGGGTTTTCCTTATGACACCAAACCGCCAAAAGTGTCGCGATATCGCGACGGTTTTTCCTTTCGGCTCCCAGTTCTCAAAACTGTCGCGAAATCGCGACGAAATATCCTCACGGCACTCAGTTCTCAAAACTGTCGCGATATCGCGACGGAATTTCCACTTAGCACTCCATCTGCGAAAGTGTCGCGATATCGCGACAATTTTACCAGTTAGCACTAAATTGCCAAAACTGTCGCGAAATCGCGACCACTTAACCATGCAACTTCCCCAAGGGCCCCGATGGCGCGACATGTCGCGATGGCGCGACATGTCGCGAAATCGCGACAAAAACCCGTCCAAGGCCGAGAAGGCGCAACCTGTCGCGATATCGCGACATGTCGCGATATCGCGACAAAAACCCGGAAGAGGCCGAAAGGGCGCAACCTGTCGCGATATCGCGACAGCAACCAGCCTTAGCAAAAAAACACTGCCCATCATTTCAGAAAACGTTCAAGGCCTTGTCGAATCTCTGCATCCTCCACAGGCATGTCACTGTGTAGCTGCATCCCAACCTCCCTTTCAGCACCCATCTTAGCAAGGAAATCGGCCGCCTTATTGAGATCCCGATTCACATAGACAGGTATCACATCATCTAATTCCCTCCAAAGCTCTTTGATTTGGGAAACTAAGATCCGCAACCTCCAAGCTTTCGAGACAAAGTTTCTCATACAATCAAGAGCACCCACCAAAATTTGGGAGTCAGACTCAATAATAATCTTCCTGTGTCCTTTTTTGGCAGCCCAGAAGGAGGCGGATTTAATAGCAAAGGCCTCGGCTTCATTGTTTGTGGCACATCCCAGACCCTGCAATTCCCAATAGAGCAAAGACCCAGCATGATCGCGGCACACAACTCCAATTCCAGCACTTCCCGGATTGCCTTTAGCCGCTCCATCAGTGTTGATTTTGATCCATCCTTCAGGAGGAGGTTTCCAACTACCACTCACCTGTCTTTGTTGAAAAACAACTCCCTCGTCCAAAGACTCAGAAGCAGACTGGGTTTCCCCCTCGGTATGAATGGCAACCGTTTCCGCCACTTTGCTCCAAATGACTTGCCATATTCCTTCTAAAGAGGAGAAGGTTTCACGAAAAATACGGGCATTTCTCTCCAACCAAACCTGCCACCAGATAAAAAATAAACCAAGCTCCCAGCCAATTCGAAGAGCATTGGATTTAAATCTACCTTTCTTCCAGCTTTCCCAAATGTTGTTTCGGGACAAGACCCCAATAGCCTGAAGTTTAAAGTGTGAGAACTAGCGCTTCCAGATTTGTCGAGTGAAAGAACATTCAAACATTAGATGATCCGCCGTTTCCTCCTGCTTATGGCATAACACACATTGGGAGGGGCCAATGATGCCTCTGAGTCTGAGATTGTCAAAGGTGAGAATTCCATTATGCAAAAACTGCCAGGCGAAGAAGTTCACTTTCGGCCAGCCCTAGGGATGCCATATCTTTCTCCAGTCAAGAACCAAAAAAGAGGGTGGAGGGGGCTCTGGGAGGATCTCACCATATCCTTCTTTCACAGTATAAACCCCAAGGCTTCCATAGCCCCAGGCCAGTTCATCCGCCTCATCTCTCCCAGTAAGAAACCGTTCTGCCAAGATTTTTCCCAAAGTAGGTACCAACTCCGGAGGGATAGGTATTGGCCACTCATCCAGCCGTTTAAACTTTATGAACTTGTAGTCCCCCAAATGACTAGTGTTAAAGTAGCTCTCAATTTGAATCCATCCCTTATCTTCTAAGGCAGATTTTATCGATTGCAATTCAGGAAAAACAGCAATAATGGGAGGATTATGGTCCCAGGAATCAGTCCAGAACCGAGCCTTATCCCCACGCCCCACTTTCCAAAAAAGTTGATCTTTGATGAGTTGAGCTCCAAGCTTGAGCGCCTGCCACATTGGTGATCCAAAACCTTCCAGTGGAAAGCGGCCCACATCATTAGGATGGACAGAACCCAGGTATTTGCTAGAGAGAATTCTGCTGAAGAGGGATGTTGGCTGAGAAATCCACCTCCAGTACAGTTTGCCAGCCAAAGCCTTGTTGTTAAACTTGGAGCTTCTTAGTCCCAAACCCCCTTTTTCCTTGGGTTGGGTAACCTTGTCCCAGCCAACCAAGGCCCATTTCCTCTCTCCCTTGGCACCTTCCCATAGAAATCTTCTAGCCATTTTATCCAGCTCTTTCCAAATAGGCGGGGAGCGACCGGGACGGAGAATTTATAAATTGGCATGGCTCGAATAATTGACTCGAGAAAAGTTAGACGACCCCCATAACTTAACCATCTATTAGACCAATGGTTCATTCTATCATTGATGCCATCCAAAAGGTCCTTCCAAACATCAATTTTCAGTTTTTTGAAATGGAGAGGGACCCCCAGATAGACTACTGGGAGAGAGGTCCGAGTGAAACCTAAAATCTCAATAATTCTGTCCTGTAACCGTTGATCAATATTGAAGAAGATCACTTTGGATTTAATGTCATTGATGACTTGATTAGAGGCCCGGAGGTAGACATTTAGAGTATCTCTGATTCTTCTTGCTTCCCTAAGGCTGGCCACTCCCACCAATCCAGTATCATCTACAAACTGTAAATGTGTCAAAACTTCAGCCCCGACCTTAAAACCTGTTATCTGACCTTGAAGTCTTCTTTTCAGAAAGAGTCTGCCTAGACCTTCAGCCAAGATGAGGAAGAGATAAGGAGAGCAAGGGTCTCCTTGCCGCAAACCTCGAGAGGCACCAAAAGGAGGCGAGGGAAGTCCCTTGATAAGAACAGAGTAAGAAGGCGAAGAAATACAGCTCATGACCCAGTCTGTCCAGTCCTGAGAGAAACCAAAGGCAGTCAACATCTTTGCCAGGAAACCCCACTCCACCCTGTCATAAGCCTTGGACATATCCAGTTTAATGAACATTCCTTTGTTCCCTGTTTGGTGCATTGAATGGATAGCCTCCTGAGCAAGAATCACTCCATCCAAAATTTGCCTCCCTTCAACAAAACCCCCTTGCTCGGGGAAATTATATTATGCAGAATAGGTTTTAACCTTTCGGCCATAATCTTTGTAATTATTTTATAGATCACGTTACATAAGGCAATAGGTCTAAAATCAGATAAATGAACCCCCCCTGCTCCTTTTGGAATTAAAGAAATGAATGTATGATTTAGAGCCTTGAGCATTCTTTTATTGGTTCTGGACTCCTCAGTGACAGCCAGAACATCTTCCTCCAGGGAATCCCAAAAGGCCTGAAAGAACTCAATAGGGAAGCCATCAGGACCAGGCGATTTACCAGTACTCATCCCAAAGACCACCTTCTTAAGTTCATCTTTATCTATAGGTCGAAGTAGAGCCTGGTTTTCTTCAGGAGAGATTAAAGAAGGAATGACAGCAATAACTTCATCTTGGGCTGCCCCATCTTGCTCCATACTTTCCTTAAAGAGTTTTGAGAAATACTCCATTGAGTGGAAGTGCAAACCAGGAAGAGTGTCAAAAGAGTATCCATTCTCATCTTGAAGGGAATCCATAGTATTCATTTGTCTCCTAGCACAAGCAGAGCGCTGAAAAAATTTTGTATTTCTGTCTCCTTCTAATAACCAAGTATTTCTTGCTCTCTGTTTCCAGTAAATCTCTTCTTGGTTATCAATATCCTCAACCGCTTTGCGCAAAGCATCATCCTCGGATTTAAGGTGCTCGGAAATGTTTCCTTCCCTGAAATGTTTTTGCACCTCATCCCATCTAGCCAACAAGGGGGCCCGTTGGAGCTGGAAGTCTGATTTGTTAGTTTGCCTCCTTTGTTTCAATTTACACTTGACAAATTGAAGTCTGTTTGTGAAATTTGAACATTGCGGTCCCAAAAGGTGGGCGGCCATCTTCCCACCACTGAGGAATTTTTCTTCGGAGATCTTCTTTTTGCAACCAAAAATTTTCAAATTTAAAAGGTTTATGGTACTGCCCTGTCCTAGCCCCTCCCTCCAGTACAATGGGAAAGTGGTCTGAAACTGGGCCTTCCAAAATCTGAAATTTAAAATTCCATTTCACAAATGCTTCCTCCGAGACCAGAAACCGGTCTAGTTTTACCTTCCTACTGTGTGGCTCTCTTCTCTTATTAGTCCACGTAAAATAAGTACCAGGACCTTTGATATCAACAAGGTGAAAGGCCTGGACTTGAGCAATCAGAAGCTTATCCCCTGGATCCAAAAGCGGGAAACCACCTTCCTGATCACTGCGAGATAATTTGGCATTAAAATCCCCAGCAACAATCCAATCACAATCTTCCCGGGAGGATCTCATTGAATGAACAACATTCCATTGAAGCCGCTGGCCATCAATGCTTTGAGCCCCATAGAAGTTTGTAATTAAAACCTGTTCAACTGTAACAATATTCTTAAAGAGAGATGTGAGAACCCCCCTCCAAGTTGTATGTTCTATTGCTATCCACACCGAGAGGATTCCAAAAAGTCACAATTCCCCCGAAGCTCCTTGGGCCGCCACATCCATATATCCGGCGCCCCTCCATATTCTACTAGCAATTTTACACATAAGATCCGAAGACATTTTTGTTTCTGAAGGAGCAAAAAGTCTGTTTTGTGTGTTCCTAAAAGTCTTTGAGCAGTGATTGATGGGTTCTCTTTGTTTAAACCCCTTACATTCCGGGATTGTATAATCATTGGAAACCTTGGGAGCAATACGAGTCAATTGTTCTCACCGATCCTCCATTGATCGGCTTGTCCCCTTGCGCTACTATTAGATCCTTGTTGGATTTTCTACCGGCTCCTTGGGAATTACTATTCTTAGACCTCTTTTCCACCTAGGTGATCCCCAACGCTGGTCTTTCTCTGTTTTTTCTGCACTTCCCATGTGGACATCCTTAATAGCTGGTTGTGCGGGGGAATGAATTACCATAGCCCCTAGGTTCTCTGGCTGCAGAGTCTCAGGGGGTTCAATCACCTGTTCTAAGACAGGGAGTAGATGATAGAGGATCATGAGAGTAGGTGTTAGTATCCCCATCATTCCCAACCACTCCTTCCATGACTTGGTCTTCTTGGTCTACAAGGGATTTGAAAATTTCATATCGATTGGTTGGCTTGGATTGGGTCTGCTCTTTGCCATTTCTCTTCTTGTTTTTCCTCCGCTTCTGCTGTTCAAAGCCATCTTTCTGGGCATCAGAACCCTGGGGGATATTGAGGGGATCTTTGGCCGAAGTGAACTTACCCTCTCTGGGACGATTTGACGCTCCCGACGGAGCTTCCGATTTTGTGGTCAAGCTATTTGGGCAGAACCTAGCCAAGTGGCCATGCTTATGACAGACTCTGCATCTGAAAGGTAAGGCTTCATAGTCTAGCTGCTGTATCCAGGTTAGTCCTGCCAACTCCAATTCCACCTCGGCAGGAAGTGGCTGGCTAATGTCCATTTCTACACATATTCTAGCAAAGACAACAGTATTTCCTTCCATGGTATCTCTTGAAACTCCCAGAAATCTACCTAGAGAATTACCAATCAACTCAAGGATTTGCTCACCCCAAAACTCCATTGGGAGAGCATACGGCCGTATCCGAGACCGGGACAGCCGTGGGCTCAATGCGGGGGTCAAAACCCACTCTCCACGGTTGGACAAATAATCCTGCCGGGCCGTGGCTCCTCTTCTACGATTCAAATGCTCTGTTTCTATCTCGCTAGAGAAGAGAAACTAATAATAAAATACCCATTGCTTATAGGCCATAGAGAGTACTCACCAATGGGCTCCCGATTCTGTCTCACCCGGGTGTGAAGGAAGTTCGGAGTGGGCCGAATACCCATGAATTTGCGAGATCGGATCATGGGTAGCACGGTATATAATCGTATCCTCAACCAGTTTTGGCTCTATGACAATCTTTGGCCTGGACGCAGATTGTGGAAGGCAGCCGTTAACTCTGTTTGCAGGTAAACCCTTTCCAGCATTCTTGAATAGCATTTGATAAGCACTGCGATGAGCTTCATCGGAAGAAGATGCAGGGTTTTCTTTTAATTTATCTGCATATGAACTTTTTTGCCCATCGGAAGCTCCAGGAGGAGACCCCATTGGGCCCTCCCAAGGCAACGAGCAATCCTTCAAAGAGGTGAAGAGTCAATCCTCAGACGGATCTGGAGGAGACTTCCAACCAGAGACCCTGGAGATTCACCTGGTGCTAGCACAAAATGTTTCCTGCCAAAACGCCAGAGCTCCGCAGAGAAGTTTTGCCAACTACCAATGTCTACTTTAACTGTTACTTAATATTTTAAAATAATTATAATTTATTGTATTTTAAATTTAATAACAATAATGAGAATAACAACCACTACTCACTAAATCATTTATTTATTTATTTATTATTTTTTTATATTTCATCTTTAACAGATCGATAACCAATTAAACATTCTCTTGAAATTTTTGCCTCCACAGATCAAATCATTAAAACTGCCTCTATAACCCATACTTCTAAAAAAATCCAATTTCTTCGAAAAATTTTAACTCTCCTTCAATGCTACGACCATCATTATTTAAATCACAATGGTATTTTTAGTCCCCACGCGGACACACTTGAACTCTCCTTAAATGCTACGACCATCATTATTTAAATCACAATGGTATTACGCACCTAACTTATACTTATTATAGAGATAAATAGATTTGAAAGGATTTAACGGTCTTAAATTGAACAAGTTCTTATTGATATATTTTAAAACGTTGGAGTAACTTCTTTAAAAGGAAATTAGATATATGGGTTGGGTGACAGTTTCCACCCAGCATTTACTCATCGTCGTTAAATTGAAGCTGCAGTTGTCACTTATTTTCTATCTTTCCTCTAAAACTTTGGCCCAAACCCAAAAGACATCTCTTCTCTCATCATAAGTTCTCCATGAAAATACACGTTAAAAAAGTAATATAATTTTCAAGTTATTAAAACAACAATCCTCCATCTATCTCTAGCAATCCACAGTGAAATCAATATGTTATTTTTTAAATATTCCTTGGAGAGCAAACCAAAGGAATAATGCACATTCCATAACGTATTCGTTATTTTTTTTGTCGTTGAGTTCTCTTTCTCAGCTGGACATATCTCAATACATCAAGAGTTAAAAAAACAATGACGGCCAGCCATGGCGAAATTTTCAAGAATATTATTCCTATCTGTGTAATCTTGTGCAGGCTCTGCAACCTTAATATATCAAGAAGACAATAACCTAGTCCAATAAACTAACAAAATACCGTCAACTATAAGACAAAAACTAACTCCGTTGTGGCGATGCAGGCGACAATCACTAATATCATCTCATACAAACACCTCCCAAGAAAACAAAACAAGAGGAGTGGCCAAAGATAACAATCCAAATCATGGCATGGAGATGATCGTTGCACATAAAGACATCTGGTTACAGTAAATTTTTCTTATTTTTCTTTGTGGAACAGTGTGGTTATAGGAATATGTTATCACATTGAGTTGGCATACATGTTAAAATAGTTAACTACTTTTAAATAAAGGTTAGTAAAAGTATTAAAGGGAGAAAAAATTATATTATAAAAATAAAGAAGAGGTATTAAAATAGGAAGAAATTCCAACATTTTTATTAAAAAATTTAAAGAATTAAAAACTATAGCAAACATTCAAGAATATAAGAGATTACATAATAGACATTTAAGTAAAACAAAATTCTATAAACAAATAACTAACTATCAATAATAAAATAGACTTGCCGATAGGTCGTTGCCTTAGTAGTTAAGATGATAAGATGATGATTGTTTCTTAAGTAGTTTTGTGTTCAAACCCCTTGGAAGGTCGTTGTTGATGTAATTTGTAAAGGTTCTCCTAAAAAAATATAATAAAATAGACTCCAGTTTAAACCAAGATAAATATAACCCTGGGGCTTATTGGTTAGAGCAGCCCTGATCACCGTCCTTCGCTTTTCCTGTTCTGTTTCTTTCTAAATTGCACTTAAAACTATCGAAAAGCCAAGAAAGGAAGTCTGGCGGGTAATCACGAAGTTTCCTTGCAAGATGGTCATCGCCATGCACGCTGGACGTCTCGTCTTTGTCGAATGATAGCGGCTTCATACGAAATATATGTTACAAGTTGTGTGTACACCCACATGAGCATGCCGAGATAGGTTGCTCTTCGTTATCTTCAATCAGATTGTGGCTGCCACCTTTTTCTGGAACCATATTGTTCATGATTGCATGGCCGTTGTTATGGTTAGGGCTGGTTTTCTAATATCAGCAATATCAAGATGGATTTGTTAATGTTTCTTAAATCTGTTTAGAAAGTTTATCACAAGCTTGGAGAAGGTATTGGAATATAACTGTTCTTGGAGTGGTGGATTTCATGAGAGTGTTGGCTTAGAGTTTGGAATGCAAAGTTGGGGGTGCTAAAGCGGATGAAATTTGATCTCGTGGGAACAAGAAGATTTTATTTTACCAGTGAGGAAGATTGTCCATGATGGGGGAGGCTGGATACTCCACCTACAAGAAAACTGATAAAGGTTTTTATAGCATCTGTGATAGGGTATGGATTCTTTTATCCCTAGAAATATTTTGGTTTTATGAGGTGTGTTGGCTGTGACCTAAAATAATTGACTGGAGGCAATGAACATTTGATGTCTATGTTGATAGTTGTCTTGGGTGATGATGGAGAATTTTCCTTTGATGGTTTCTTATGGAATGTAGGGATCTGTCAGTTTTGCCAACTTTTTTGAATTTTTTTTTTTCTGTCTGTCATTCTGTTAGGCAGTTTGCTTTTATGGGTATACAAAGTTTCCCATTTGAAGTATCCATAGTCTTTGTTTTATCCTTATGATAGGGCTCCAGCTCATCAAATGGATCTTGAATTTATCCAAAACAGAATCCTCTGGTGTTGTCTTCATTAAAAGCCAATACTTGTCCCATCCCCACCGTGATGTAGGATTGCCAGCGAGGCAGGACCCCTCGGTTTTGAACCAGAGGCATATTCACCCATGTTGGTGTTAGGGCATACAGTAAAAGAAACCCTTTAAGGTCCCAGCCTAGGCAGCAGGCCCATCATCCATGTTGTAACAAGGAAACTTTTCACAGTTCGAACTTGGTTCAAAATTCAAATTATGCACCTTCTTAGGTTTGGATGTTTTCATAAGGCTCATGGTAAATTGGGACCTGCCAATTCATCCCAGTCTAAAGGAAGTTTTCACTTTGTTTTGTGTATGTTGTTTCAAATAATGCAGTTGTTTGTTTCTGGATGTGGACATTGTGCTGATTTTAAAGTAAAGCAAACTGAGCATATATCATTCTTTTAACGCTAGGATGGAAGTCCTTTTCGTATTGGGTTTAGAAGGAATTTATTTCAATTGTATTGCTGCAATGTGCTATAAGGGCAGTTTGTTCCCTGGGACAGTGATTTTACTCTTCAGATTTCAGTGCCCTGGTTATTTTTTGAAAAAAAAAAATAATGGATTTATTCTGTTTTTGCAGTGGTTACTTTTTGAACACTTTACTCACTCTATGTTATCTTCTATGATATTTCCTTGGTTAACCTTTGGAAATAGGATTTACTCTGTTTTATTTTTTTAAGCCAGGGCCTTCGTTATTATTTGGACATTTGATTCACACTGTATTTTAATCAAATTCTTTGAAGTTGCAATACTCTTTACGTTGGCTCTCCTTTCCATATGCACTCTTGTTAAGGAGTTTTGCCTCACAGTTATTTGGGTGTTTTTTTCATTTACCCTGTTCCCTGTTAAAAACAGGGCATTGCTTTTCAATTAGTAATTTTTGTTCTGTTATTCTTCTGTTCATTCTAGGAATGCTTTGATTAAGTGGGAAACAGTTTGCAACTATTAGGCTTCTGCGTTGTTTTTTAGTAAATGCAGCATTCTTATGCTGCACGCCCCTTTTCTTTTAATTTGTCAATTTTGTACTTACAGGGTCTTCAATCAGGTAATATATTCATGTAATCTATTGGGTAGACTTGTTATCTTGGCTTTCTTTGCACATATAGTTTAGGATTTCTGGTGCTTTTAGAGCTTGGCCTCTTGAGTTTTTCTTCCATCTCTGCAGTGCGTAGAGTTGGATGGTTATTTTTGCTATATGGATATAGTGTGCTCATTGGAGATCTATACGTATTAATCTAATGTTTTCTCTAATAGGAGGCATCTAATGTTTTCTCTAATAGGAGGCTAAGCATTATTCTGTTAAGCAAAATGCTAACTATGTAATATTTTCCATGTGACTATTGTATACACGTTTAAAATCTTCTAAACTCAGGATAAGCCCCTTCAACTTTTATTTGGGCTTCTGTCAAGACCACTGGTATTATGTATAGCTTTGAACATTTTATCTGTGGCTGTGATGTCCTGGTTTTCTGTTGATGTTCTTTTCTCTGGTCTTCCCCCTTTAGATATCTTGGGCATGCGTTTTTGTGCTGTGACTTGCAATTCTTAAGAGTTCTTCACCAGGATCTCTTGTACTTTTGCAATGGACATTTCCCTTTTAATTTGCAGTTCTTTTGGCTTTTTTGGCCACTAGACTAACATTTGAGTCCTGTCTCTGTTAATGCCAATTTTCAATTCTACAGTTCAATTGGGTTTCTAGCTCTTACAAAACATTTTTGATGATGACAGGATGCAGGTCAAGACCTTATGGATCTGTCAGGGGCCCGCTGTTTTTCAAGGGGTGTACAATTCAAGTCCTTACTCCTTTGGCTGGTTGTTATGCCAATTTGTGTCCTTGGAATTTTCTTCCATGGGCAGAAAATCTCCTACTTCTTTCGTCCTTTATGGGACACACCGCCAAAGCCCTTCACCAACATCCCTCATTACTATGCCGAAAATGTCTCCATGAAGACCCTTTGTGGCATTCATGGGTGGGGAATCAGGGACACCCCTAGGCGTGTTTTCGATGCCATTCTCTTCAGTAATGAGCTAGACCTCTTGAAAATAAGATGGAAGGAACTAGATCCTGTGGTGACAAATTTTGTAATCCTCGAATCCAATTCAACCTTCACAGGCCTGCCAAAGCCAGTACATTTTGATATCAACAAGGAAAAGTATAAGTTTGCAAAAGCCAAGGTGAAGCATGGAGTTGCTCCTGGCAGGCCCCTGCTTCCTGGAGAGAGCCCCTTTGTACTAGAGGCAATTCAAAGAGTGATGTTGGATAGGCTGCTAAGAGAGGCAGGTGTGTGGGAAGATGACCTTGTGATCATGTCAGATGTGGATGAAATACCCAGTGCACACACCATAAACCTTCTTAGGTGGTGTGACAATATACCTCCTGTGATGCACTTACAGCTAAGGAACTACATGTACTCCTTTGAGTTCCTTGTGGGTTATGACAGTTGGCGAGCACAGGTCCACCGCTACAAGCCAGGGAAAACATGCTATGGCCATTTTCGCCAAGCAGATGAGATCTTTGCAGATGCAGGGTGGCACTGCAGCTTCTGCTTTCGCCACATAAGTGACTTCCAATTTAAGATGAAAGCTTATAGTCATGTGGATAGAGTGAGGTTCTCTTATTTCTTGGATCCTAAAAGAATACAGGACATAATTTGCAGAGGGGCAGATCTGTTTGACATGCTGCCAGAGGAGTACACTTTCCAAAGTATAATTGCAAGGATGGGCTCCACACCTCATTTCTATTCTGCAGTGCATCTTCCCTCTTACCTAATAGACAATGCTGAAAAATTCAGGTACCTTCTACCAGGTGGTTGTAGGAGGGGAGCAGAATAACCCTCCTCCATTTCATTTTCTTCGACTTAAGGCCACAACGCAATGATTAGACTGACGTTTTACTGACCCACCTGTCACTAATGAAAGGCATTGCTAAGAATTTCCTTGTATAAAATACATCATGCTTATAAAACAACATATCTGTGCACTTATCTTAGTTTTGGAATCCTCGGATAGTTTTGAAGGAAAGAAACGGCTGATTGCACATGAACCAGTCTGAAGATTAATATTTCCCTCTGTAACAAATTTATGTAATAGATCTATTGTAGTAAGTGATTCGGAACAATGGATAGCTAGCTTATTTTTAGCAGTTTCAAGAGTTCAATTGCTTTGTTATATGAAAGCTGGATAGAGCTCTATCCTTTTGAAATGTTCTGTACCATTCGGCCCTACATTTCTATCATCAGAGATTTGGTTCCCTCTTTTGTGCATTCATATATTTTCTCTAGGGATGCTGTATTTATTATTCATATGATGAATGACAATTAAAAGCATGAGATTTGAAGAAATAAAAAGATTAACTTCGCACAATTCTTTGGTCTATGAATATGTCCTATGTTTAGGTTTTTTTTAGGGAGGTTTAAAGTTATACTCAAAAGGATATTTTAAAAGGGATAGGCTGGATGGATGGTTGGTAATGGTCAAATGTTTACCAGTTGACTGTCTCAAATTGATGCCTTGGGAGGATTGGGGTCCTCTTGACTTAATCTAAATAGAATTTATAGTAGCAGCACTGCCCCACGGTCCTATTAACTTCATCTAAGGTTTATAATAGCAGCACTACCCTTGGGTTTAACTAGGATTTATAGAAACAATACTGTCCAATTTGATGCCTTGGATGGTCGGGGTCTCATACTTCATCTAACTAGGGTTTATAGTAACAACATTGCCCCAAGGTTTAACTAGGGTTTATAGTAGCAGTATTACCTCAGTTCAATGTCTTTGAGGGTTAAGGTTAGGGTATGGTGACTTCGTCTAACTAGGTTTATAGTAACAACATTGCTCTAAGGGTTACTTTTATAGAGTTTCTAGTAGCAACACCCAATTATATTAGTGATTCATTTATATATTAAATAAAAAAATGCACCTGATGTTATAAGTATTTAAATAAATAAATAAATTGTATTCACATAATATGAGTCTTATAGATTTAAAATTGATCCATTGAATTTGGATCTCCATTAAGAAAGCCCATTGTCTTTTTACTTTTTATCATTACATCCATCTTGTAACAAATAAAAATTAATGTTATAGAATTTTGTAATTTTAGGTCTATCTTATGTATAAAAGAGGTGTAGATGTGTTTTTTTAATAAAATATATAATATAAAATGTATCTTGTGATTTTTTTTTATTTTTTATTATAAAATAACTTAACCTATATATAAAAATTTATATTAAAATTTATTTATTTGTAAATTAAATTTTATATTTTAAAGTCTCATGGGAATAGCTCAATGGTTCGGGTTTTGGTTCTTCTTCGAAAGGTTCAAGGTTTAAACCACGACATCGGCGAGTATGTGAGGGCGTGAGTATGTGAGGGGGTGGGTGTGTAGCGGTTGTGTGTTAAATTCTCTATTGATAAGCATAGCTTTCGGCTTTAGAAGGGACTCTATTGATAAGCATAGCTTTCGACTTTAAAAGGGATCAACGTTGCGGAGTCTACTCAGCCCTTTATGTTGGTCGTAGGAGTTTCTTTCACTAACCAAATAAAATATATATATATATATTAAATTTTTATTAAAAAACTCAATTTTTTTTTTTTTGTTTGGTTAGGCTTCGGCTTTAGAAGGAATCATGGTTGTATGTGAGGGGGGTGGGTGGGTTTGTAGTGGTTGTGTGTTAAATTCCCTATTAATAAGCATAACTTTCGGCTTTAGAAGGGATCATGGTTGGGGAGTCTACTCAGGTCTACTCAGCCCTTTATGTTGGTCGTAGGGGTTTCTTTCACTAACCAAATAAAAAAAATTATATTTTAAATTTTTATTAAAAAACTCAATTTTTTTTTTCGTTTGGTTAGGTTAGGTTATTGTGAGAACCCCTATGACCATGGTTGGAGAGTCTACTCAGCCCTTTATGTTGGTGGTAGGGGTTTCTTTCACTAACCAAATAAAAAAAATTATATTTTTTTTGTCCGTGGGTCTAGGTGGATTGGTAAGTTGGGACACTTACCGAGAGGAGACCTAGGTCCCAATCCCGCAGGCTTGCCCATGCACAGACAGTAGCCCAGATCCGATTCCTCTTAGTGGTGCGCCAAATTGATGACGACGGTGCAACCCCTGTGCGTCCGGCAGTCCCCATCTCACGCCGGGTTACCTTGTACCGAGACGGTGGAAGTCCTGGGAGCCTTCGTAGATAGTTTGAACCCTACCAGTTATGCTGGTAGTTACTAAAAATCGTGATTGTAACCATTGCTTCTATATATCAAAAAAAAAAATTATATTTTAAATTTTTATTAAAAAACTCAATTTTTTTTTTTTTGTTTGGTTAGGTTAGGTTATTGTGAGAACCCCTATGACCATGGTTGGAGAGTCTACTCAGCCCTTTATGTTGGTCGTAGGGGTTTCTTTCACTAACCAAATAAAAAAAATTATATTTTAAATTTTTATTAAAAAATTCAATTTTTTTTTTTTTGGTTTGGTTTGTTAGGCTTCGGATTTAGAAGGGATCATTGTTGTATGTGAGGGGGTGGGTGTAGTGGTTGTGTGTTAAATTTCTTATTGATAAGCATAGCTTTTGGCTTGGATTTAGAAGGGATTATGGTTGGGGAGTCTACTGAGCCCTTTATGTTGGTCGTAGGGTTTCTTTCACTAACCAAATAAAAAAAAAATTATATTTTAAATTTTTATTAAAAAACTAATTTTTGTTTTTTTGTTTGGTTAGGTTAGGTTATTGTGAGAAACCCCTATGACCGACGTACAAGGTGAGCTATCAGCCACAGTTTGAACCTTGAACCTCTGGGTTTCTTTCACTAACCAAATAAAAAAAAATTATATTTTAAATTTTTATTAAAAAAACTAATTTTTTTTTTTTTGTTTGGTTAGGTTATTGTGAGAAACCCCTTTGACTGACGTACAAGGTGAGCTATCAATAGAAAATTTAACACAAAGCCGTCACACACTCACCCACACCTCACACACTCACCCACAAAGCCCTCACACACTCACCCACACCTCACACACTCACCCATGCCACGGTTTGAACCTTGAACCTCCAAAAGAAGAGCCAAAACTCAAACCGTTGTGTTACACCCCTAAGTACCTTTTATATATATATTTATTATTCCCTCAAATACTGAAACTTTGTTTTTAATTCCCTATAATTCTAAGATGTGTAAGTAGTGTTGGGTGTTCCCTATAATTCTAAGGTGTGTAAGTAGTGTTGGGTGTTTATGATAGATGGACTTATGTATATAACGTTTGTAATAGTTAGACTATGGAAGTGTGATCTATTTTATGACATAAAGATTGCATATCAGGGATGATTGTATACCACACAGTTGTAAGTCATTTAAACATTTAAAATGTTTAAAGTTTTTTTTATAAACTTTAAATAAGATAATAATAAAATAAGTTTTAATTGTTTTAAAATTTTGTAATAATAATTTTTCAAAAAAAATAAGTTTTACTTTAATCTTTTTAAAAAATTATAACACTTAAATCTTAAAAAATTATAACACTTAAAGCTTAAAAAATTATAAATAGATTTAATTTCATCTTAATTAAGTAGTTATAGTTAGAAACTTACATCTTTTTTCATAATTTTTTTATTTTTATATTTTAGATTTTTTTTTTTAATTTCTTTGTAAATAGGAGGTGTAGACCAAATTGGTTCATCCAAACCCCATAAGGGGGCGGAGGTCCAAGATTCAAATCTCGGGCCACACCGGATTGAACGCTTGTCCCTTTCCTGGTGCTTTCAGCGGCGTAAAATGTTTAAAATGATTGTGGCATGGCGGTTATAGGGGCGGACTGCACGAAGATCAGTGTGGTGGCTTCTAGGGCGGACAACGCAAAATACTGTGGCAACCATAAAAGTTGAACAACCTGTTCGGATTCGTGGCGGCTACCGATTCCACTATATAAAAAAAAAAAATCTTAAATATTCTAAAATTTAGCATCTTTTTTGAGATTTGCATTCATAATAAAAAAACTTCACCTCTATTGTTTATATGCATTTTAGTAGAGTAAATCTTTACTAGTTTTCTTCTTGAAGCATAAGTGCAACCACAAAAACTAAAATAAATAGTTTATATAAAAACACATTGATGTTATAAAATATAACAAATATTTCCAATAGAAAACATTAAAATAGTTCTTAAAGACAATCAACATTTTCTTGTTAGCTTCAACTAAACATACTACTTCCTCTGACCATGAAAAAAAGAATTTAACTTTATGATCCTCTATTAAAACCTCTCTATTGGTGCCTATTTGCACATTTGTTCCCATCCCTTAACATATGTGTAAACCTTATTTCTTCAAACTTTGTAGCAAGGTCTTGTATTTCCACAATGATCTCTTTTATGTTCCATGGAGCCTTTGCTTTCCTCAAAATTGCATTTATTACTATTAATGAATGACCTTCCATCCATACTTTGTTCCATTTCATTTGTTTGCATGTTTTTAACCCTTCCAAATCCACCCAAGCTTTAACTTCATTATTTGTCTTAAATCCATTTTTGGAAACATAATGTGACAAAATCTCACCTCTATTATTTCTAATTATTTCTTTCACTAGTCCTGGATTTCCTTTAGATGCTCCATTAAAATTCAATTTGACTGACTCTGGTGGTTGCCACTTTATATTCTTTGTCTTCCTTTTGTTTCTCTTATACCCAACATCATAATTCCATTTGATGACTTGAATCCATTTATCAAGGCTCTCTACTTCAAGATTAAGGATTGGGTGAGTTGATAGGGTTGGTTTAGACTCCTCTATGGCTAAACAAATATTCTTTTTATTATCTCTAAACTGCTTTCCTTTAAATATTCTTCGGTTTCTTTCTAGCTAGACAGTCCAAAGTATTGTATCTTTTAATGTATCCTAGATTGTCTATAACACCTCACTTATAAAAATGTTATGTTATTGCTTTAACCATTCTTAAATTCTTTCATTCATCATTATGCATTTTACCAAACATATTAAGAATCCATTACCATAGTTCCTGGACTATTGAACAATGTCCTACGATATGGTTTACACTCTTCTCATCCTTTAAACATAGACACATTTTGAGAGGCCATGAAAACACCTTTTCATTAGCTTATCCTAGGATAAAAAAAATTCAATAACCTAGTAGCTATACACACATTTTGACTTTGGAATGCTTGGGCTATCCCAGATATCTCTTTATATTCTTGCAGTGTTTCTATTTTTTGGTAATTTACATTATATCTTCTTCTTGCAATGTGAAATCCTAAGCTTCAATTGCAAATCAGCTTAACCTCAAATCCTTTCAAACTAATGATTGTTGCTATCTTTCTACTCAATTTCCTCCTCACAAAAATATCTGATATATTGTAAAAAAATATTCTTTCCATTTGTATCTTCCTTTATGATTCTTGTACATAATATTTGAAACCCTATCACCATATTTGTGTTGAAGTAATCTCATCTATGGTTTCAAAATTGGATCTACTATTGAATGGCTTTTTTTATCACACAAGTATCCATCCAAATAGTTTTTTGTCTCCACTTTCCCCCACCCATCTTAGACCTTTAATCACTATATAAATTGATTATTTTAAATTTGTTCCATAGTGCAAAACCATATGGTAGTAAGAATGAGTAAAGATTAAACTTGGGCCATTGGGCTCAACGCACTTGGAATAATTTTAACCCATTGTCTTTGTCTCTCTTTGTACAATCTCTAAATTAATTTTCCTCTTAGACCTAAGTTTGCATCCATAAATACTCTTATATTGAGACCTCCCCTAGTTTTATCATCATACACCTTGCTCCATTTCACCAAAGAAAATTTCCTTTTATCATGTAATTTTGATTACAAAAATGATCGCATAATATAGATTTAAATTTTTCCTACTAATTTTGGTATAATATACAAGGACATATAATATGTTGGAATGGCTTGTAAAACTAATTTAATTAGTTGCACTCTTCCTACTAAAAATAACCATCTACCTTTCCATGCCGGTAGTTTATTCTAAACTTTATTTATAACTAAATTCCATAATTTTATCCTCATTCTCCCCTCAAATAAGGGCATCCCTAGATATGTTGCTATCAAATTTGCCTCCATTTGAAGTAACCTACATATCCCTATTTTGATTCTAGCTAGAGTGTTTAAGAATCAAATTTTAGATTTTTTCCTATTAACTTTCTACTCTGACACTTTCATATTCCTTTAATAAGTTATTCAAGGCTCTGGAATCATATTTCCTTGCACTCCTAAAACGGGTTGTATCATCTACAAACCATCAATATATGATGTTATTGATGTTACTACTAACCTAAGTCTACTTATTAGCCCATCGTTGTATGCCTTCTTAAAGTTCCTTCCTAATACATTTTCCATAATAATGAACATATATGGCTATAGAGATCTCCTTGTCTAATATCCCTATTGGCTTTAAATGATTCTATTACTTGCCCTATTGGCATTCTTCTTTTTTGAAATTAAGGTAAGATATATTGCATTTATTTTTATAAGGTATGTGTTGTTTACCCTAGATTGTTCCATTACCACCAATAAAGAATCCTTTGCTATTTCCTAGTTATGTTGATAGAATACTATAGAGAGTTAATCAGACCATGGATTTACTCTTATCAAAAGAGAAAAGGGCTAATTGAACTTCTTCCAGAGTAATAGTCTCCATTGTTTTGTTATTATCTTCATATATTATAAATGAAGGTACTTATTGTAGTAGTTTAACATTAAGAACTTCAATCTCCTCTGATCCTAGAATATTCGAGTCTATATTGATTTTAGTCCCTAAAATTTCTCTTCATTACACAAAATATTATGATATTCCCTAAGCAACTCCCTTTTCTTTAAGCTTGGATTATTGTGCCAACCTTTTGGAATTAGAAAATATTTCTTTTTTAGTTCTTTCTTCTCAAAAATATTTTTGAAAGTGTTCTTGCACCATACTTTTAATCTAGATGTCATTGATTTAATTTGTTTTGGAAGTATATACAACCTATCATTTCCTAAATAATTCAACATATGCACTATCATATCAACGAATTGAGGATGGTATTCCCACATTTACTCATATTAAAAATATGTTTTATTTTTTTAATTCACTTACCACCATTTTGACTCTTATTGGCTAGCGATTTGAACCAATCCTTGTTAAGGTATTAATTTTAGCACAAGTACCTTCATTTAACCAATGATATGATAGTATGGACCTATCTATTTTTTCTACTATTAGGTTCTAGCCTATCCTATTGTTGGTCCATGTATAGTTGTCATCTCCAATCTCAACCTCCCATAGATTATTATTTTGAATAAACGGGGGTTTGGAGGGGCACCAATCCTATTATAGAATTAAGCTTTCTAAGGTTACAAGATGAACATCAACCTCTTTCCTGGATAGCATCAAAAGGAGATGTAAGGTTGTAGCATGAGACAAAAACAAAGTTGCCGCAAAAATACTAAAATAAAACTAGACAAAAACATCACTCTGGCTGATATCAAAAACTATTTCTAGTAAAGGAACAAAAAATGATCAAACTAATATTTATTCCTCCATTTTACACCAACAATAGTAGTATTTTCTCTAATTCTCAAGAATAGGTAACCAAAGTAGCAATAAAATAATTATAAGCACACTACAGTAGCATTTTTAGAGCTACAACTACTATAATAGCAACATACAATCACATTGAGAGCACCAAAAGACCCCAAAAACAACATTAGTACCAACAACATAAAAAAATAACACCCTATAGAATATTTTTTTTTTGGCCTTTGATAAGGTGATCCTTATAAGAAATAAGGGAAAATTATTTTCCTATATCTTCCTTTGATCAAAATGAACTCCAATGTTTGCCAAATAATCAACTGTAATATGTCCTTCTTGGTACATATGTAATATTTTCACCTCTACCATTTATTAAAATAGGGATGAGGTATCCTTAATTAAACCCGACAATTGTCAATTATCAGTTTCTCCTTTCTTAATATTCATGAGAATATTCATAGAGTCCCCTTCTATGATGGCCTTCTTTACACTCTTCTCTCTCAACAAAATAACACCAAAATAAAGCTTTAATTTTTGTATAATGATTATTTTGTATCCCATAACTTTTTGCATAAGCCTATAGCACTTCACCTTTCTCATTTTTAATGACACCTCCTCCCCCAGATCTACCTGAGTTTCATTTTGTAACTACATCAAAGTTTAACTTTACCTAACCCTCCTCCGGTTTTAGCCATCTAGTGTTTGCTCTTTTTAAACTGATTGGCAAAGGTGTTGCTCTAGATTCTCCCAAGTTTCATTATCTAGTGATCCTCTTATCCAAATTGTTCTGAAAGTCCACACTACTATCAAAGGAAATCAAATTATACCTCATTGTAGTTTTAATTCTGTTAAACATTGAAAGTCCATCCTTACATTTTTCCCTGAATACTCTAACTTCTTTTCCATAAAACACCCCATAAAAATGAGGTAGCAGTAAATTCTAAAGTTTTTATAACTCACTGTTGTTAAAAAGGCATATCGATTGGTTAAAAATCTATCTAAAAGTACTAGGAATCACCCAAGAGAAATACATAGCTTCCATTAGATTATTAAGTACCTTACAAGGAAAAACTACTCTGCTAGGGTTTGATGAAGAAAAATTGCTCTACAGGGATGGCAACAACTTTCGAAGGAGGTCTAAAAAATTGGAGGAATGTCGTGATGGCATTGGGTTCGGCACAAAGAGTGCATGCTCGTGATATTTTTTCATCTAAAAATGACTGGAAGGAACAGGAATTTCCTGTGCATGTCAGGAACTGCTTGTTAAAGAACAATGGATATTTGGAGCGATGTGAAGTCAAGCCAGTTCTAGTGGTTCAACCAGACTCGGTGGCGAAAGATGTGGAGTATCTAAGAAAACATGCCCTTATTGGAAAATTTTTGGGCATCCAAATTGCTCTCCCCTTTGTGGAGGCTTGGGTCAGGAAGACTTGGAATCCTGAAGGCGATGTGGAGGTGATGCTAAGTGCGAACAATTATTTTATGGTGGTTTTCTCTTGTATTGCAGATCGTAATAAAGCATTTGAAGGGGGTCCTTATTTCTATAACCAGGTGTGACTCTTTCTTAAACCCTGGCATGTGGATTTCAACCCATCATAGGAGCGGTCGTCATAGGTTCCAGTATGGGTACGGCTTCTATGGCTCCCATTGGAATTCTAGAGAACTGATATCTTGCATAAGATTGCCCTTTTACTTGAGAATCCGGTTGGACCGTCACAACAGACAATGGATAAAAATGTAATCTATGTTGCTCGTATTTGTGTTGAAATTGACTTAAATAATCTTATTCCAGATTCTATTGAAATACAATTTGGATCAACTACATGTGTTCAAAAACTTGACTATGAAGTTATTCCATTTCGTTATCGGATTTACTGTGAATATGGTCACCTGCAAAGAAAATACCCTAAGTTTTTCTCGCTTATGGCTTCAAATATTGGGCCCTCTCGGTCTAGACAAAGTTTGGATAAAGGAAAAGCCCCAATAAAGGAAGGGGAACGGGATAAGGAAGGTTTTGTTTTGGTAAAATCCCAAAATAGAGGACGAAGGGCAAATAAAGACCTTAAGGATAGCCAACCATATGCTCTACTCAACCGTTTTGAAATATTAGATGATATTGATAAGTGCATGGAGATACCTGAAATGTTGCTACCTGATGCAAATATAACAAGACCAAATCAAATGTCTCTTCTTGAAGGAGAACTTAAGGAATCAGATCTAGTGGGTTTAAATGAAGAACAAAGGGCTTTGGATCTGAGTATAGGAGACATGGTTGGGTCTAGCCCTATAAGGGAAACTATTTTGGAAAGTGGAATAGATTTAGTTATGCCCTATCCTACTCAGGCACTGATGAAGTCATCCTTGGACTATAAAACTCCTACGGTGTTGGGATTGCAGCAAAAAATAATTAAAAAAAGTTTTTCGGATAAGAATATGAAGGTGGGTCGGAAGAAGGACCAGGATAAAATTAAGTTAATGTGGGAGACTTTGGTGGAGTCAGGCTTGGTGAGAACATTGGACTCCCATTTTTATAACCCCCAAAAATGATTATCCTCTCATGGAATGTAAGGGGGTTGAATAGCATCCCCAGATAAAAAGTTATTCATGATTTGGTTCGTGTGCATTCTCCGAATGTGGTGTTTATTCAGGAGACTAAATTGGATATTGATAGTATGTTCAATATTACTCCCAAGTTGTGGAGAATGTGGAAATGCTAGTGTATTGGTGCATGTGGATATGATGGTGGCGTCGCTTTTTTATGAGATTCGATTAAGATATCCCCTCTTACTTGGATTTCCAGCAGATGGTCTATTTCAATGGTCGAGCATGATAATGAATTTGGTGAAATCATCCTACTTACAAATGTGTATGCTCCCATTGATTACAATGGTAAAGTGAATTTGTGGAAGCACATTTGCTTTGTGAGAAGTTTTGTTCCCCTCTACCCATGGATTTTGGCTGGAGACTTCAACTCTATCACTTGTCTAGAGGAGAAACGTGGTGGGGTGGACCGTCTCAAGCCTTTTTCTTCTATCTTCAGTGCTCATATCTAGGCCCTAAACTTGGTTGACATCAAGCCAAATAATGGGATCTTTACTTGGCACAATAGAAGGTGTGGGGAAGCTTCCATCTCAAAGAGAATGGATAGGTTTTTGATATCCAGTTATTGGATGGGTAATAACAGAGGTGCTAGTTCTATGATTTTGGAGGGTAGGGGATCTGATCATTGGCCTATCAAACTCTATGCTTTGGATTTAGGGCTAAAAAATAATCCCTCCTTTAAGTTTCAACTTCTGTGGCTTCGTGATCCTAAGCTTCATGATTTCATGCGAGGCTGGTGGACCACTGGCAAACCTCCTTATGGCACTGCTATGTATTCCTTTATGAAGCGACTACAATTTGTAAAACATAAGTTGAAGAGATGGAATAGACTGAATTTTAGAAACCTTTCCTTGGCTAAGCTGGAAGATCTTAGGAGTATGGAAGAATCTTCAAGGAATATTAGAGATCAGGGATTAACGAAGGAGCTTCTTGTTGAGGAATCTGAGGCTGCGAAATACCTTGCTGAATGGGAACTGGGGGAAGAATTTTTTTGGAAATAAAAATCTCGAGTAGATTGGCTTCAGGAAGGGGATAGGAACACAACCTTCTTTTATAACTCAGTTAAGGCTCACCGTAATGGTAACCTGATTACCTCTCTTGTGAATTCTTAGGGTGCCCTATTCTCTTCTTTCAGGGATATTTCAGAAGAGACTAAGAGGTATTTTTCCTCTCTTCAAGGAGGACTCCCTATCATATGATGAGAATGAAAAGCTTATTCTAAAATGTATTCCAATGATTTTTTATAGAGAGATGAATGAGCACTTGATGGGTCCAATTTCCATTGAAGATTTGGAAAATGTTATATTCAAGATGAAAAAAGGAAAATCCCCAGGCCTAGATGGATTCCCGATTGAATTTTATCATGAGTTTTGGAATTTAATCAAATTTGATCTTTTGGAGGTGGTCCATGAGTCCCAAAAGAACAAACAGATGCTAAGGGCCCTAAATTCTACCTTTGTGGTGCTTATACCCAAAACAAGAGGGAGCAAATTCCTTGGATATGTTCAGGCCTATTGCTCTCTGCAATTTTTTGTATAAGATCATCACAAAAATTATTGTTGAGAGGCTAAAGATATGGCTGAGAAAAATCATCTCTGAGGAGAAAGGAGGGTTTGTTGTTGATCGACAAATATTGGATGGGGTTGTTATTGCTACAAAAGCTATTCACTCTATGGAAACTTCTGAGGAGAAAACTATGTTCATTAAGTTGTACATGGCCAAAGCCTATGATCGGGTCAGATGGTCCTTTCTTTAGAAATTTCTTGCTACTTTTGGTTTTGAGGAGGAATGTATTAGATGGGTGATGAGCTATGTTTCTTCTTCCTCATTCTCTGTTCTTGTTAATAATGAGCCATCAGAGTTGTTTGAGGCCTCAAGGGGATTGAGGCAAGGAGATCCTTTATCTCCTTATTTGTTTACCATTATGGTGGAAGGGTTGGGAAGATTGCTCAAGTCTCAAGTAATTTAGGGTCTCATTCAGGGGTGGAAGTGGGATAGTAGTTTGCCACATCTTTCCCACCTTCAATTTGTTGATGATACTGCTTTGTTGGGAGTTGCCACTATCAGGGAAGCTAGCAATATTAGACAGACTCTTGACATATATCTTGGTGCTTTTGGACAATTGATTAATTAGGACAAGTCTTCTATTTTCTTCTTCAATACCCCTCCTCTTATTCAAGCCAGGATTGCTTGCATTCTAAGATTTCAGGTTGGGAATCCCCCCTTCATTTATCTTGGTATTCCAATTTCATCTCACCCTCTACATAGATCTTGGAAATCTATGGTTGATAAGTTTAGAAGTAAGGTGAATCACTAGACTTTCAGATGGCTATCCACTATAGGTATAGTGTTGCTTTTAAAATATATTGTTCAAGCTTTACCCATTTATATATTTTTTTTACAAATAGCTCCCTCTCACTTCATAAAGGACATGGATGCTTTGTCAAGATAGTTTTTATGGTCTAGAAAACTTGATCAATCTAAATGGAGTTTGGTTAGGTGGGATTCTATATGTAGGCCGATGCAAGAGGGAGGCCTTGGGTTGTGACAGACAACTCTTTTTGGGTAGGCTTTGGTTGCAAAACTTTATTGGAGATGGTGTACCTCTTAAGATCAGATTTGGGCTAAAATATTATCTTGTAAATACTTGAGAGGTATTTCTGAGGCTGAAATCCCTAGAGTCAGCTTGGTTGGGAAAGGTTCAGTTATCTGGGACACTCTAAAAAGAGGAGCTAATTTAATCAAGCAGGGTTTGTTTTGGATTTGCAATCAGGGATCAAATGCTCTTTTTTGGGAGGATTCTTCGGATGGCCACCCTCCTATATTGAATTAATATCCTAGATTACATTCCCTAAGCATTTTTTTCTTGGAAGCAGGTTGGTCTCGTGTGGACTTTAAAAAAATCCATTCTTTTGGAAATATAGAGATGTACAGGTGGAAAGATCTGCAAGAATGGCCCCATGGGGGACTGGCCAAGGACATAGAGGTGCTTGCTCTTATTCTTATGAGGATGCCTTGTTCTTCACTGGACTTTCATATGGCTATCCACTACAGGTAGAGTGTTGCTTTGAAAATCTATTGTTCAATATCTACCCATTTATAGATGTTTTGTACAAATAGCTCCCTCTCACTTCATAAAGGACATGGATGCTTTGTCAAGATAGTTTTTATGGTCTGGAAAACTTGATAAATATAAATGGAGTTTGGTTAGGTGGTATTCTATATGTAGGCCGATGCAAGAGGGAGGCCTTGGGTTGCGACAGACAACTCTTTTTAGATAGGATTTGGATGCAAAACTTTATTAGAGATGGTGTACCTCTCAAGATCAAATTTGGGCTAAAATATTATCTTGTAAATACTTGAGAGGTATTTCTAAGGCTGAAATCCCTAGAGTCAGCTTGGTTGGGAAAGGTTCAATTATCTGGGACACTCTGAAAAGAGGAGTTAATTTAATCAAGCAGGGTTTGTTTTGGATTTGCAATTAGGGATCAAATGCTCTTTTTTGGGAGGATTCTTCGGATGGCCACCCTCCTATCTTGAATTAATATCCTAGGTTACATTCCCTAAGCATTTTTTTCTTGGAAGCAGGTTGGTCTCGTGTGGAGGACTTAAAAAAAATCCATTCTTTTGGAAATATGGAGATTTACATGTGGAAATATCCACAAGAATGGCCCCAGGGGGGACTGGCCAAGGACAGAGAGGTGCTTGCTCTTATTCTTATGGGGAGGCCTTGTTCTTCATCGAGGGATAAAGATATTCTATCTTGGAACCCTGATCCTAAGGGAACCTACTCGGTAGCCTATGGTTGTCAGGTTCTTGATAAGCAAAAGTATGGGAGTCTTCCTGTCACTTGGTGGAAAAAGGTGTGGAACAAATTTTCCTGGCCAAAATGTAACTTCTTTCTCTTGTTGGTAGCTCCTAATAAATGCCTCACTTGGGATAATGTGAGGAAGAGGGGATTTTAGGGTCCCTCTTTTTGTGTCCTTTGTAGTAAGAATGAGGATGACTCTTCTCATTTATTTTTCCAATGCTCCTTTGCCAGAGACATTTGGCACCGTTGGTGGAGCACCTGGAACCATCCATGTTTTCATGTGATGTCCCTGGTGGAGTTTTGGAGTAGTCTGGATAGACCTCCGGACAAGGCCCCCTTCCTTCGGGTGGGTTGGAATTTGGGCCCTTATTGCATCATCTAGAAAATTTGGATTGAACAAAATCGATGCATATTTCAGGGCATTTATTTGGTTGTTCAACAGATCTGGAAAAGGATCATGTATATGGTTTAGGAAACCATCCATAGCAAATGTGATGTGGACCCTCTTTTGGATTCTAGGGAGGAGAAGGTACATCAAGCCCTTGGTCTCTTTGGGGATGGTGTGAACTCTTCTATCCCTAGTAGGGTTCCTCAGCTCAACAAGAAGGTTAGGAGAGATGGTAGGTAGAGGCCACCCCCTAGAGGAGTTTTAAAAATTAATACTAATGGATCGTCCAGGGGTAATCCTGGACATGCTGGAATTTGCGGTGTTGGGAGAGATTCTAATGGTGGTTTCAGTTTTTTCTTTTCCATTTATAAAGGTGTTCACTCCAAAAATTTTATGGAAGCTCTTGCAATTCTTGAGGCCTTGTAGAGGGGGTTTCTCTTGGCTGGTATAGGATTATCTGCGAGTCTGACTCTCAAATTGTGGTTAATATTTTATATAGTAAAAGGATGGAGGAAGTTAATTGGCAGTTGGCCTCTGTAGCCGTTCAGATTCTCGGAATGAGTGAAGAGTTCAAATTTATATCCTTTGTGCACATTCCAAGGGAATGGAATGTGGTTGCTAATTACCTAGCCAAAAGGGCTTCTAAGCTATTGGATCCTTGGAGTATCGATAATTGGGAGAGTCTCCCGTCTGGGGACTCTCAATGCCTATGGGAGTTGATCTACATGGATGTACAAACTTAATGTGGTTTATTCTTGTTGTCGTTTTTGGGTGTCATTCTATTCTAGTGGTTTTAGCCTGTTTGGCTATTTATTTGAGTCCTGGTTGGAAGCTCAGTTGTACTCTGTAATCTAGACTTTTTATCAATAAATTTTTACCCCTTTATTTAAAAAAAAGTACCTTACTTGCAAAACCATAATGAATAAAAAAATGGTCAACTAATTCGACATCCTTCATGCAAATAGAGCATATATTTGGTATATGAAAACCTATATTAGGTTATCTAGAGTTAAAATATTGTTTTGTAAACATAACCAAAGAAAAAAATCCAATTTGGGGATTAACTCATTCTTCCAAACCTTATTTATAGGAAAGTACCCCTCCACACCTCCAAACTATAGGGTATAAGCCAATATAATAGATAATTTCCCTGAGGAAGTAGGAAAACATATCAAATATTCCTTATCTTCATTTTGAGGTAAGTGGTACTACTACAACCTGTTAATATTTAGCAAATATTGCTACAATTTCAGATCAATAGAATCTAAATTTAGCTCTTTTCAAAACCTCTGACCTTCCCTAAATTCTATGTAGTCTTTGACTAGTTGTCCATATTTTTGAACAAGGGGGTCTCTTAGTCTTCTAAACTTCTGCATTTATTGTGAAGGACTATCTGCAATCCAAGTGTCTTCAAAAAAAAAATTCTTGCCTTCTCCTACCATCCATCTTAGTCCACTTCTAAAAAATTTCCTAGTTTTTGAAATTCTATTCAAAATTGTTGATCCTTTAGGATGATCTAAACTACTAAACAAGGGTATGCAACCTTCCAGGTACTTACCTTTTAAGAATATTATCCCAAAGTAGATCTTGTTCCTAGCTCAATCTCTAACTTATTTTAATTAGCAATGCTTTATTGAACTATTGCAACTTTCTTATCCCTAGACCACCTTCCCTCTTGGAAGAGCAAACCCTATCTCATGCTACCAGAGCAAGCCTCTATTTTTCTTCTACCCCTATCCAAAGAAATCTTCTAAATAATTTCTCTATTATATTTCTCACCTTGTAGGGGATTGTGAAAAGTGACATGTAGTAAATTGGGATGCTCTATAATGTAGCCTTTAGAAGTTTAATTTTCCCAACTTGAGATAGAATATTACCCTTCCACCCCACAAATTCCTTTGAATCCAGTCTATGACTAGAGCCCACATTTCTTCTTTCAATCTACCTATGAAAATATGTAATTAAAGGTAGGTAGCTAGAATTTTTGCTATGTTGCATTCCAAAATTCTAGATATTTTCTATTGCACTTATCTAGCTATTTTAACAAAATCGATGTAACTTTTACTATAAATGAACATTTTGATTAGAAGCTCTTTCATAAATATGTAGGATATTGAGTATCTCCTTCACTTATCTTATTGAGGCTTCACCCAATATGATAGTATCATCCATGAATTACCCGTAAGACACTACTGCAACATTACCTAGAAGTTCAATCCCTCTTATCTTTGTTGTGGCAGTGGCTGCACCCAAAGTTTTTCCTAAATATTCAACCATGATGATGAAAAATATGGGGATATAGGATCTCCTTATGTTAGATCTCACTTACCTCTAAATAAACTCGTTGATCTATCAATAAATATGATAAAAACTTTGTTGAAGAGAGACTTATTTTTATACACTATATTTGCTTGATGTCAAAACCAAATTTCTATATTACCTTATCCAAGAAAATCCATGACATCCAATAATATACTTTATTCATATCTATTTTAAAAAACATACTTGCAACACCCCTCTTATCCATTAAATGTAACACTTCATATACTGTCATCACTCCATACATAGAAGAGATGATCCTTGGAAGCACCTTCTTGAGTCTATTGACCAATGTCTTAGTGAGGATTTTTTATATGGAATTGTAGAGGCTAACAGATCTAAAATATTTTAGGGAAGAGGCTCCATGATTATTTGGGATCAAAAATAGAAAAATATTATTCCAGTCCTAAAGTAATGAATTAGAGACTTGAAATTCTCTTATTACCTCTACAACATCTTTTACTATTATGTGCTAGAAACTCTAGAAGAAACCAACCAAAAAACCATCTAGGCATGGTGCCTTATCTTTTACTATATCAAACACACTTTCCTTGACCTCTTCTTCCAAGAAGGGACCAATTAATATGTTGTTCATTTCTTCTAAAATCAGCGAGGAAATGTTGCCAAGAAGAGATTCCATTGCTGCTTCATCTTCATCCTGATATTTGGAAAAAAAAGTTTGAAAGAAATTTACTGTTGCTACCATAATTTCCTCCTCCTTTTTCACTACATCACCATTATCTAGCTTAAGCTCCTTTATCTTTTTGGCTCTTCTATACCTTATGGTTGAGATATGAAATAACTTCATGTTAAATATCTTTCCTTTAGCCATGTTGCCCTTGATTTTTGCTTCCAATGAGTTTCCTCCTTTCTAAAAAATTATGAAACTCTACAACAACCTCTCTTTATATTTTATCGAAATCTAAATTTCTTCCTTCTTTTTGAAAATTCAACTCCACTTCCTTCAGGTTATCTTATAGCTCTCGATTTTGCTACAAAATATTTCCAAACACATCTTGGTTCTATTTCTTGATATTCACCTTTATGATTTTTAATTTTTTGGCAATTTGGAACATTTTTGTTCTATACACATCTATGTTCCACCAATCTCTAATCTTGTCCTTAATTTAAGTATGCTTTATCTACATCATCTCAAATAAAAAAGAAAATCCTTTGGTCCTTTTTTTCTTATAAAACTTTAAAATAAGTGGGCTATGGCCAGAGGTAATTTTTGGTAAGGCTCTCAAAGAACAAAAGTAAAATTTTCCATATCAATCAATGAAAACTACTACTCTATCAATTTTTTATTGGATAAGACCCCTCCTATTCGTTGGTTTGACCAAGTGAACTTGGCCCACTGTAGATCCACATCTATTAAGCCCAAAGAAGAGAGAAACTTACTGAAATATTTCATACCATTTGTGAAGTTAGCTACTACTTGTATTTCACTCGGTAGGAAAGTAGTGTTGAAGTCTCTTGTTATCATCTAAAGAAGAATAATTAAAGCACAAAATATCTCTAAATCATCCCAAAGCCTTATCCTATCCACTTGATAATTAGGGCCATAGATATTTGTAGCTTACCAACAAAAATAAGTTAGTTTACATTGGAAGAGGACCAAAATAGACCTGTCATTCTATTGTACACATTCTCCTTCTAGGTTTTTTAGATTCTAGAGAGTCCATAAACCCCTAGAAGCACATCTTGTTGGTCTATAGGTACCTTCTGCTTTATTTTTATATCTAATTTTTAATCTTATCTAAATCTCCTTCTCCAATTTTTATTTCTTGAAGTAGAAGGATATCTTTCCCATGCATTTTTATAATATCCTTAACTACCCTATGCTTGTTTGAGGTATTCAATCCTTGAATATTCTAGGAAGTAACTTTTATTTCTTACCTTTGGTGGGAGATTTCTCCCTACTCAATACCAACACCTATTGAGTTCCATTTGCTATGTCCCAAGTTGATTTTTGTTCCTTGTATCTACTAGTTTGGATCTTCTAGGCTTTCTCACATTTTCTAAATCTATGTTTTTTTGTGTATTTCTTATCAGCCTCATTGTACTATTTTCTTGTATGGAAGATTTTTTTTCCTCTCATACCCTTGGTATTTTGCTACTTCTAAACTTCTTGGCTATCCAAAGCTTTACCTCTTTTTAACTTCCTTTTATATGCCACCTCTTTGAATCCTTCTATCCTTTCAAAGACAACCATACTTCCTTTAGTTTAGGTTTTATTCTTATATTTATTTCTTCAACCTCTCCTTCCTTTATAGGAGTTTCTTTGTCTACTTCCTCTTCTTCTGATTTTGGGTCTAAATCTTTATTTAACAAATCTAGTTGATTCTCCTCCTTTACCTGTAAATATATTCTCTAGTCCTTTGTCGACTTCTCTTACCTCCTCTAGATATAGTTTGCTCATGATATCCTCCTACATATCTTATAAGGTATGGAATTTATTGAATTTTGGATTATTTTCTTCAACAATTTAGTTTTCTCTATCAAAACATATGTTTGTCTCAACCTTTCTCCTTGCTTTTCTACATCCACACCTTTTCATTTTTCTTGGGTTATTTTATTTTTGAGTAGTGAGCTATAATATGCCCTATTGTCTTACATCTAAAATAAACTACCATTGATGATTCATATTCGATTGGATGACTCCAGACCCCTACATATAAAATATGTTTTATTGAGGAAGGTAATGGTTGGATCAAATCTACATTCATGTAGAATCTAGCAAAAACCATTATGGTTTTGGATTGAGTAATTGGGTCAAAAGCTATTAATTTTCCTATGTCTTTAGCAATCCCTCCAATGACATCTTCATCCTAGAACTTGACTAGAACCTTGTATTCTGACCCGTAATTGTGCAACATTTATATTCTCAATATTTGGGTCAAATCCCAATTTCTATTTTGGAGATAGAGCCCTTGTATTCCAAAAAATCATGGGTCTTTCAATAGAGCCACATTTATATCTTCCCTACACATGAAGTTAAATAGTATAAATATTTTTGCCAGTGCAATAATCTCCAAGTTACCTTTGAGTTTCTACTTGTGAGATGCCCATTTTCTTATTGTATCTAGATTTGGCCTGATACCAATGAATCCTCCAACAAGGCTATTATCTATTTCTTTGGAAGTTATACTTAAAATAACTTGTGGAACCCTCAAAGTTAACACTTCCTCTATTTTCTCTAAATTTAGATTAAAAAAAATTGTTGGGTTTCATTACTTGCATAACCAAATTTAGCCAAGTTTTATCTCTACCTAGATCTAGATAAAAATTCTCTCCCTAATCAACCTCAAGCTCTCTAGACTTATCCAAACAACCCTTAATGGAGGCCATAAAAAAATTTCAAATCGTCATCTCAGTAGCCTATTGTTGATTTATCATATTAGTAGTCAATGGTTAATCCACCACCACCATCATAGCCTATGGTTTATTCATCATCTTAGTAGATTTTGGTAGATCTGCCACTTTCATAGCATATGGTAGATATATCATTACCATAACTTGTAGTAGATCCATTGTTGTAGTAACCTATGGTTGATCTGTTGTCTCAATAGCTTGTGGTAGATCCACTGCCACTATATCCTATGGTAGATCCACCACTTTTGTAGCCTATGGTTAATCCACTACCTCAGTAGCCTATGGTTTATGCACTTGAATTATGGTTGATAAGGATGAAACAAATATATACAAAGTACCATTTGACTATTGAGGCTATACAATACCTAGTTTTATGAATGGTTTCATAGGCGGTTCTAAATAGATTCCAACATGTGAGAATTCTCCATTCCACTCCTTCAGAATCCATAACAACCCATTCAAATATTTTCCATACTACTTTCATAGTTTTAGAAACTTCTTCCTTTGTTATTTTAGTTTTTTGGATACAAAGAACATCAGGCTTATTACTTAAACAAAGGTCCATGATACACCTTTGCTTTGAGGTGGAACTAGGACCCCTTATATCCTATGATATGGTAATCATATCTTATTAAGGTTTGTTGGCCCCTTTTACAAATTACCAATATCATTTTGTTGTTTGGTAAAGATAATTTCAACCAACTTAGATTGTGTTCCTTTCTCTATGTTTGCTCTAGATTCCTTGGCTTTCACTTGATAAAGTGAAGGATTTTTTCTTTTTTTTTTCTTGTCAATATTGGGAGTAGATATTTTTATTCTATTCATCAATATTCTTTCACAACTTTCCTTTTTATTATATTTATTCTCTCTTAGCTCTGCTAATAAAGATTTTAACTTATCCTACTCATTTTTTGGTATTTTCTTGTTAATTGTAGAGCTATTAATATATAACACTACATTGTATCTACCATTTTTCTTCTTCTAAATTGTGCATGGTACTTCAAGAGAGTCTTTAAAATCTGATGAGGCACATTACTCAGGTTCAATAGGAATGTCCATCCTTAAATGAGAGTCATATTGAGTAGATAGTTTCTTATTAATATTTTGATCATATTGTACCATATTCTCTAAGCTCTGATTTGATTTCTCTTCATAGGCTAAAGTATCACAAGAATTAGTAATTCTTCTAATATTATTACTTAGTAGTCTTGCTATTTATTTACTTTCATCTATCTATATCTATTTGTTTAGAAGTTGAAAACCATCCTCATCCATATCCATTTGTATATTTCTATTATCGTTTTCTACTTATGTTTCTATTAGAACATTCTTAGGGAATGATCTCTCAATATGCCCCACATATTGACTTCTTCTACTTCTTCTTATGGCATAGTTACACAAATGATGCCCTAGATTTTGGTGATGGATAAGTATTATAATGGAGATCCTATACCAGTTTACCAATGGACCGGCCATTTTAGGAACACAGAGTCTTATTACAAATTCAACATGGAATTTTTAGGGCTAGCTTTGAGTATTATGTATGGCCAATGCCCTAGGATTCCACCTCTTGCTAAGGAATTGTTGTGTGTAGATAATGTCGAAGAGGGATATTGGTATATCCTTACTAAAGGAACTATCATCAGACTCTATGGCTTAACTGGCAAACCATTCTTGCTATCTCATTTTGTTACCAATAGGTTGTTAGCTTTGGAATATTTGAGATAAGCCAACTTCTTCAATGTCAACTTCGGCACCTTTAAGGGAAGGAAAGGAACTGTGGTTTATTCTCACAATGTGGATGATATAACCATAACAAAAAAGGGTCAACATGAACAAATTACTCAGTATTTAAAGAGACTTGATCTTATATATATTCGACAAATATGGAGATACGACTCTGATGACAAGTTCCTAGAAATAAATATTGCCCTAAATATAGAAAGAGCCCTCAAATTAAAAAAAAATCGAGGCCCCACTTTGAAAAGGGTAGGAATAACAAGGAAAATACTCCACTAGAATGGAATGTTAACAAAATGGAACAAATTCCCCCTTGGAGATATTTTAATGAGCAAATAGTTGATTATGATCCTAAAAATGACAAAGCCCATCAATTGAAAGAATCCAAGATCAAAGAATTGGAAGATAAGCATAAATGGGACAATGGAAAAATTATGGAATTATGGCAAATGAAAGTTGAAAAAGGTACAAAAAAACCAGATTCAACCATCAATTGGATACTGATTTTTCTGAGTTGTATTGAAAGAATATTAAAACATGGAAGGCCAAGAATGACAGGATTTTGGTGTTGAGTTAAAAGAAAATATGAGTAAAGGGAAAAAATAAAGATCAAGTATCATCAGATTCCCCTTCTCCACCTTCTTAAGAAGAGATACAAGAAGCTATGATGAATGCTCCATCAGCAATCGAGGGAACCCATACTACGTTTAAACCTTCATAAGAGCAATTATAGCAATACTCTGTGGGTGCTTAGATTATGAAGAAGATGCATTATTCTGGTGGTGGGTTGGGTAAGGATGAAATAGGAAATATAGAAAATATTCAGGAAATTAAAAGACTGGAGCATCTAGCCTTAGGTGGAGAACCTCCTTTATAGGAAATAAATGAAAATAAAAAAAGAAGATAGTTTTGTGTTCACTCCTATGAAATTCACCACTACAGCCTCAATAGAGCCATCCCCTATTTCTGAAGTTGCATCACAAGAAACATAGCATTAAGGAGGTACTAATAAAGATAAGCCTACAACTCATATTATGTTGAAGAGAAAGGAAAATAATTTAGTAGGGGGGGCTAAGAAGGAGGTTAGTAAGAAGAAAAAAATGGAATAAAAGCAAACTGTTGAACAAATCCCTATATCAATTGCAGAGCAACATGTTCAACAAACATAGCACCAAAGTGTGGATAATATTTTCCAACAAACTACTTTGGTAGGCAAAGATACGATTTCTATCCCTTCTCCTTATCCTTCCCCAAAAGGATCCCCTTCCCATTCTCAAGAAAAATTGGAACATAAGGTATCCCCTCCACCTCATAGTTCCATCTCCTCCACATTCACAAAAAATTCCAATAACATCATTACCTATTCACTCACCTCCACCCTCAAAGTCATCATCACTGGTAATGATAGAGAAGCAATCACTTCATACTCCCCACCTAATTCCATGGTTATAACATTAGTTGCCATGACAACACCAACCACAACTCCTATAATAAGCATAGATTCCACCATCCTAACAACCACTCCCCTCTCATCCATGCCAGATCATTTTTCCCTTCACTCATGACTACCTCAACTTGTGCAAATCATCCCACAATAGCTTCTTTTCAAAAGGTGAAGAATATTTCATAGAAAATATAAGATTTTTGGGCTAAGAAATTGTCTAAACCTTCAAAATAGACTACCTGATGAAGGAACACCATGATCATTGATCCAATAACCAGGAAAAGAACAACTATGTTCATCACTCTCATCAGCAAACTAGAAGAGGATATGACTATAGAGGATTATCAGTTGGATGAGCATATAGAGGATATCAATCAATTGCCAATGGAGGATGAATTAGTTGTAGCCAAGGCTCACCTTGAAACCTTTTATGTAAATACTGATATTTACAAGGAGCAATGTGGAAAGTTGGAGGAAAATATCGATAAGTTGGAAAAAATTATAAACAATCAAAAGAAGGCGAAAATGGCTGTAAGAAATGAGGTTAAGATATGGTAAAATAAATATAAAGAAGCCATAAATTTCAAAGACCAAGTTGAAGAGTTGAATAAAAATAATAAAGTTCAGGCAAAAGAAATACAATATTTGAAGCATCAACTCCAGATCAAAAAATCTAGAGCTGTAGTTTTTCAAAAGAGGGGTCAAACAGGTTAGGAAGTAGATATGGTCTAAAATCCTTGAGAAATATTGATAAATCTAGCCTATAATTGATTACATGGATGATGTAAGCCATTTTTTGCAAGCAACCAAGGAAGATCTAGAAAGCTTCACTAAAGATCTACAGCCTATGGTGATACCAGTAGAGCAAATATATAAGTTGTTCGAGAACAGATTCAATAAAGCTTCTAAACCTATTCTGAAAAAAGTATGGAATACTTCCATATTGGATACTAAAATTATGATCGACAAGAATAAGTTGCTCAAGAAAGGGTAGTTTTTATTAGATAGAATTGAGGGTAAACTGCAAGAGATTATAGATATCCACCAAGAGATGATGCAGTATGGTTTTGGAAGATTTTGGATTGCAAATAAGACCTTATTTTTATAAGAAGATCTTCAAAACAATGTAGCCTCAATCCTACAGGATGAATCTAAAATAGACGCTTGATAAGAGTTTATTAATCAAGAGCAGGTCTCTCAAATGATAAAATACTTAACTAGGCTCAAATATTTAATGGAAGACTTTGTGAACAAAGGTAATTATGTCCTATGAAGAGACCTCTAAGTTGGAATATGTTCATAATAATCTCAAAGAGATAACTAACCCCACTGAGTTAGCTTGGAGCCAAGCATTACAAACCCTGAAACAAATGATCTAGCTATTTGGAGAAGAGCTAGAAGCTAAAGAGGAGGAAGAGCACCAAAAGAACCAGGAAGATGATAGTGGGGATAAGAACAAGAAATAAATGAAGAGGATATGCACCAAAAGGAGGAGGATCAATTAAAGAAGATTATGGAAGATACTGAAGAAGTACAAGATGAACAATTGGAAGTGCAATATTAGCAAGAGAATGTACAAAAGTAAGCAATTCTATGATGGAATAAGCTGAAATATTTTTGTATCACAAGCTAGCAGATGGGGCTATATGTTTATATTTTTTGTAAGTTGTTTTGACCTTGACAATGTTTAGCAACTGGTGTTCTATCTTATGGTAGCGGTGTAGTGCACAATGACCTACACCATGGTCAATGTAGTTAACATTGCACTTAGCACTCTAAAAATCATGGGATCAAGCACAATGAAGATGCAATGGTTTAAAGCAATATTTCATACCACATGGCACAAAAAAGGTTTCATCCTACAATCAACACAGTCAAACTCAACAAGTCTGCTCTTCAAATTGTGGTTCACAACACTGTTCTATCCCATGTGGATCACATGTTCTATACCACATCGCTTAGTGCAATGCTCTAGTTTGTGATCAACATCGATCAAAACCTACAAGCAAGTATTCCAAGGCATGTTGCACAAATAGGTTCTACCCTACGTGGACCAGCACAAGGTTCTACCCCGCACGGCTCAATGTAGTGCTCTACCCTACGATCAATATTGGTCAAAATTATGCATTTAGATATCAAATCATGGGCTATGACACAGATGGGATGTGGTTCTACACCATGTCTCAAAATAATAAGAAGTTCATCTAAATACTAAGTCAATTGGTCCATCACATTGTTCTACCCCACGTGGCTCAGAATATTTTTTACATCTAAATACAATGAAGCATCCTTTGCTCCAACCCGTAGTCAAAGAGGTCATTTTATTTAAATAAGGTTTTCAAAGAGCAGGCTATAACACGGTTCTACATCACTGAGAAAACTAAGAAGAAGAGGTAACATTGGTTCTACATCGTGGGGTTGTTAGTGAAATGAACACATCAAGCCTAGCACTAATCTCAGTTGTTCATGGGGTGATCGATGGTCCATTTGTTTTGGTGCTCTAAAAACATATAAAATCAAGAAGTCTACTTAGCACGAGCTAATTGGTTGAATTTAAATGGTTTATCACAAAAAGAGCAGGGATATGAAGGGGTGAATGGATCAAGAATCAAGAAACAAGTCAATTATAGATCTATGGCTAGCTATCATCGACAAGAACAGTGAAAGGTTTGGATGATGGTTTGGTATAGTCTGGAGTCGAATGCCATGAAATTCAAGTAACTTGTAGAGGCTAAGTTGTAGAGGAGTGCAAGATCATGTAATTACTTCTTCCTCCAAAAACAAATGAGAGGTTGCCACCTTAACATCTGGATGATCTGGCATTTATATTCCTTGTAATGTTCCATTTTATTTAATCTTTCAACATGTAAAACTATAAATAGAGGTTGAACCCCCATTTTTTGACATCAGATCTAGAGTGTTTTCTTTCCCTACTATGTAAATACTTTCTATAAATCAATAGAAAGAACATTACTTGGATGTTTTTCCTCAGGCGGGTGTCTTCTGTATCTTTCAGAGATTTGAATTGTGAATGCATTTATGCTATTACTACTATGGTTAGTCTATTCTGTTGATATTGGTTTGCTAACTTAGAGCACTTTGAAATATTTCAATATGAATATATGCTTGGAAGGAATTATTTTTTGTTAGTCTGAATACTGATCTAATTCTGCTATTTGGATTTTTAGTATTCTAGATGTTTGAAATAATTTCTTGAAGCATGTCTCTTGTTCTTTAATTGATGAATATTACTTGTTTTGAGTGATGTTAATCACAAGTGTGGGTCACTATAAATTGACTAGCGAGGGTTTTCTTGTAGATGCCTATGTTTTTAGCTTTATTCGACCACTATTTAATCATTACCTTTCTAACCCTAAACTTATTTCTATCCTTATATTTAAACATTTAACTAAGATTCAATGAGTCAACACCCAAGTCAGTTCACAAGGTATACCAACCTACTATGGAGGTTGGATTAAATTAATATTTAATCCATCCAATGTTGGGTTTAGACTGAGATTAGTGGGTGCATGTATAATCATAAAACTAAAGATAATAGTCACAGTTTCAATATTTCCTTAATGTTAATTTAGATCCCAACATGTACTAGATGTGAGGACCTCCTCATGTGTTGCTTTTTGCAATCATTCTTGGTGCAATTGTTTTTTATGCAACCTTTGTTGGTGCACCCTTTGTTGTTTTAATCAGCTTCATTCTAGGAATTATCAATCCATTTGCAACTTATCCAACCATAGCTGGTGTAGCTACTCTCATTTTTTTATGTTCTACCTAGGTATTTTATTTGCTTGATTAGTCATGTGAGATCGATGAGTCCTTGTATTAATATGAAGGGACTTGGCTTGCTCTATGGGCTCAACTAGGTTGGCTACCCATTTTCCATGATTGAAGGAAGGCACGTTGACCTGGTTCTTAGGATTGAAGATGATTTCTACATACTTGTATGGTGTAGAGGCACAACGTGCTTGCATGGACCACTCTACACAATAGGGAGAAATATGATGACCTGGATCTTCCTCTTCCTCATATTCAAGATAGAGGTGAGTGGATAAGGCTGCCCTATTAGGATGATGAGGGTCATACCTATCTAGGTGAGCAAATTTTTGGCTCATCCATGGATTATCAAGTAGAGTATCTTGCTCGTCTAGGCTAAGCAATGGCACATAATCTTACTCCTACTCATATTGGTGGATAGATCAAGTCGGTATGCGAATCTAAAACATTCCTCTACTAGGCTCCTTAGTGGGTGGGTTATATCTAATAGTAGCATAGGATTTGTTTTGAGCAAGAAGCTCATCCTCTTGATCATATTAACGACCCATAGGTATGCCTTGGATAGGGATATCCTAAATATCATTCCATATAGGTGATTTTAGCACTATGATAGATACCAATATGTCATTTAGGAATGACCATGTCCTCAGGACTGAAGCAGAGATGTTATATGCCTCCTTACAAATTTTCAATAGCACTAGCTCATGAGTGAGCTCGATTGCATGTTGTTACTATGATGATGATTCAGTAAACAATAAAGAAACAAAAAATAGAGAATGTGATTCTCTCATTTAATTTTTGATTATGAATTCTAAAATCTGTTTCAGTGTGTATTGATGTAAAGGAATACCAGGGACGAAATGTAGAAAACTACAAAATGTAGTTTGAACACACCCCCTATCGAGGAGTGTAATTCAAATGGCAAAAAGTGTCTTCCTATTGGATATTGGCTCAAGGTAAAACCTAAGGAATCAAAATTACCCCTCAAAGGAGGTCGCGTTGTCTTATTCTTGCTATTTACCTAATATCTAAGGTAAGGCCCCATAGGCTTTCGCTTCACTCTCCAATAAGCTTGGAAAAATATGATAGTTGCATTCCCCTTATCATTAAGCCTCATAGTAAAAGGAAATTTCTAACCTTCCCACTCAGGGCACACCCAAGAGTAGGGGATTTTTCGATGATGAAATCCAAAAAACCACTCACTTTGGTCACTAGAGTTGCTATAGTGTGAGCCAACGGATGTAGATGAAGCCCAATGTCATTGGTCTTGATCAACGATTGGTGATGAAATCCAACTCATTGATGTTTAAATGAATCATGGTGTGTGTTATTCCTTTTATTATACAAAAGTAAATAAATCACGAAGTACATGATGATTTTCACTAATGCAAAAATTTACGTTTGATTTTCAAAAATCCTAAAAAAAATTAAAACTTCTAAAATGTAGAACCCTACAATGAGACCATCCTTTGAACAAGCAAAAATAAGAAAACCACAATACTATTTAAATAGAGGTTATATTGCATAGGTATGGTTACAGAAAGAGGCCATATAACACTGAAATGACCCAAAATAGGGGTTGTCTAGGATAGAAACAACCATAGACAAAGGCCATTTGACCTAGAGATGGTCACAGATAGAGAGTTTCAAAAACTCAAAATATTTTGAAATTCCTTCACTTAAACATAAAATTTTTACTTTTCTTTACTGAGAACAGAGAAAGAAAGATATAATGACTTACTATGATAGCCTACGTCTGATGTAGATGATATTTTTTTGTGTTTCTACTTTCTAATATGAGATCATCTCTACAAGGGATGGTTGTGTTTGTTGGTCATCTCAATGAGGGATGGTCATACCTGCAACTCACAAACACCAAAAACAAACAATAATTAGCAATATGAATACAATATGTGGACTAGGTCCTATCGTGATCGCCACTTGAAAATGCTTTAAAAGACCATACATCCATGAAAATAAAAATACAAGATCAAAATGTAGCAAATCAAGATGCAACCATAAAGATAAAGAGCAAAATAAAAGAAAATTATGGATGGTGCCCTTTTATTAATAATGTCTTATTATTTTTCAATAAGGTTATAAATAAGATCCCCTTTGAGGGATTGCTACCAATATTGATACAATGGATTACAAATTAAACAATTCGGATGTACTATGCACGATCTTTTCGCATCCACAAACTGATTTGGGATAGGTTTTTGGGACTATCGCAATGGATGATGATGATGATATGTGAATCTCTATGCTATTGCTTCCTCGTGAATACTTGTGATCTACACTCAATATTATTAAAGAAAATTAAAAGTATATGTAGAGCCTTTCAATATAAGGCTCATATTAATAGCAAATAAAATTATAAAGAAACTGAAATAATATGAATGCATGCGTGAAAATGAGATCTATCTATGCTAAATAGTAACTAGAAATGCTACTAAAGCTTAACAAAAGAAGGAAAACAAGAAATAAATCTCTACCCGAGAGGCCATCTTTGTGTAGGATGGTTGTACCTATGGATTATCTCTAAGAAATATGATCATACCTATGGGCCATCTTTGAGAAATATGATCACTAATCTGTGAATGATTTTCTTGTGGCTAATGCGAGGTGACACCGAATTTGATCTGTGGAGTTATCAGTAAATTGGTGCATTCATGGAGAATGACTTAGGAGATAGAATTCAATACCAAAACAAGGATTTTAGGTTGCACAAAGAGCATGAATGTGATCTTCAACCTTCAAAATGATCTGTTGGCATGCTTTCTATGAAGAAAAGAATTCCAAAAGGACTAGAAACTTCATGGTTGAAATTTGGTAGCACTTAGTTGCTTGAAAATTGAAACTCCTTGATAAATGTATGAAGGTTGGATGCCATTATATAGACTTCCAAAAGGGATTCCAATCTTGCATGGGAATCTAAGAAGCGGTTAGTGTAGCACCCTAAAATTGGTGCAGTAAAATTGGAATAATTACATTCACCTTAGTAAATAATTTAAATTCAAATTTAACCTCCCAAATCGCTCGTTAACCGCCGAGAAACCCGTTTCCTCCTTTTTCGTGCCATTTTTAGCAGTTGTTTTGACCGTTTGACGATATCGTCTCCGATCAGACGATATCGCCCCAGATTTGACGATTTCGTTTGGACTAGAACGTCCAGACGATTTCGTCGCAAAACTAAATTTGCATAGTTGGAATCCGTTCCAACGGGTCTCCAATCCGGGTAGAAGCGTGTCTGTGCCGTTGGGACCCTTCCCCCATTGGAGATCTCCCAAATTGGGATGATCTCAAACCTCCCAACAACTATCCTATGCCTATTTAACTCTAAGGCTTTTCCCTCCCCAACCCCTGGCTGAATTTTTATGCAAATTGAACCCTTATGCTCTAAAACATCGTAATTCATATTTTGCATTAGTCCTATAGTAATTTTATTGCAGGTATACCACTGGTTTTCAACCGGAGCCAGCACCTATCGCAGCCGACGAACCTGTCAAGATCGAAGGTGATCTCATCAAATTCGGGACGATCTCATACTGATTGGAGACGATTTCGACTGCAGCGCACATCGAGGCAATCAGTGCCTGGAGTTTGTTCTTCTGTTTCTTTTCTCTGTCATTTTATGTTATAAATTAGATTGTTTATTTAGTTTTTATATTATATTGCATTTGGAGTTCACCCATTTTGTCTAGTTTACTGATTAAGATCATATTCTGCTATCTAAACACAATTATTTGCATTTACTTCTATTTCGTATATTGTTCAACACTCATATTCTTGTTTTACATAGTTTGCCCTCGTTTGCAAAATAGAATTTCTTGTATTTCGCATCTGTTTGTTGTTTTGCGGGTCTCTGATGAATTCGTCTGACGAATTCGTCAGATTGAAGACGATCTTGTCAGTTCAGACGATTTTATCAAATTGAAGGCGATTTTGTTGAATTGCAGACGATCCAGACTGCTTCAAGCTTCAAAAACTCCATCAGACTTCCGGATCAGGTAATCTTCATTGGCCTCCTGCAAATTCTCTGTTTCTGTTTTCCTTTATGTTTGTTGTATGCATTTAAATTGCATTTTCATGTAGTTTAAGTTAGAATCATTCGGCCAAACCTAGGATGAATGTTTAAAATAAAATGAACTTATCAAAACTCATTCCCAAAACCTAGGCATGGAAACTGCCATCAAATGTTTCCTGGTGAACCCACCATCCGTCGAAAAATCACCAAAATGCACCTCCCTTGAGAGGCGGGACCTTCGCAAAGTCCTCTCGTCCGAGGTACCGCACCATCCTTTTCCCATCCTCCTTCCGGGCGCGGATCCAATAGCTTGAAGGTAGGGGTGCGAAAAATTTGGAGCGATACATTTTGGTGAACCCGACGTGAATGCATCATAACCTTTTGAACAAAAACAAACAAGACAAAAAAAAAAAAAAATTAGATGCATTTTAAAACATTTAAGGTTCAAAATCATGTTTAGATGGTAGCTCCTAAAAAGAGGTTAGCAGTTACTATAAACGTAGTAAACCAATTAGCGGCCATAGAAGTTAATTCTGTCCTTAGTGTCCCTGAAGCAAGTAGAAATCAATCCTTGTGGGACGAACTTATCAGGAGACTTAGTATCATTTCATCTAGGTCCACACAACTTAAACAGATTAAGAGGCTAGTCTTGGATAGAATCCTGGATCCTCATCAATTAGTGTTCTATCATGAACTTCAGAGAGCTTGCCATAGGTGGTTAGCCTATAGGAGAGCTTTAGTATCTTCGAGTTGTTCAGCTTCGAGGAATACCTCGAGAATGCAGACATTGTACACTGATTCCTAGGCCTTGTAGAGGACCAAGAAGTTGTTCTCACAGATAGGGAAAGATGGAGTAGAGTTTCGCGAGCTATGCTATATCGAGAGTATTTCCATGAGCTTTACTTTTATCAACCAGCATCTGAGACAGACAATATCACCATAGCCCTTTTCATCAAATTCTTAAAAGAAAACTTTCAATTTGAAGAAGAACATTTCATGACCCCTGAACAACTTGAACCTATTAATGATATTCATAAATTATTCATAGAAGATTAGTTCATCTACTTTTAGCCTTATTATTATTGTGTGCATTTATTGTTTCATTTGCTGTCTTTATTATATTGTTTCAAAGAAAAACTAAAAAAAAAAAAACTAAAAAAATCAAAAAATCAAAAAACATAGTAAAAAACTTAAACATTTCATTTACAATATTGCATTAGGTATATATAAATATATACCTTTTAATTTGTTGCATATATATATATATATATATATATATATATATATATATATATATATTTGCTGAAATCAAAACTTAGCACCATGACTAAACTTAGGAATGGTAAAGAAATTTTAGGAGAAGGAGAAGATTGGCTACAAAATACAACTCGAAAACCCAAATGTCCTTCTTGGAGATACAAATCCGGAAGGTGAAACTCTAGGTCAATCAGATGAAGACTTAGGTGAAGATAAGGAACAAGAAGGAAGTGTTAAAGAATCTTTGTCCCCTAGAATAGCTCCAAATGGAGGCATCACTTTTGACAACGCAGAACATTTTCAAAAATTTCTTAATCAACATATCGACATCCTTAATGTGGCAGTCCGTATTGATAAAGGGGAAATTAGTGATGCTCAAGCAGTCTTAGAACGGGCGATTGATATGCAAACTAATCCTTTGTCTTTCATTGATCAAGAAAGTGATAAGGGTGGACCATCTAATGCGAATATGGTCACTATAGCCCAAGCCATGACCAAACAATAGGTCACCCAACCTCCTAAGCAACCTGTTACTCAACCTAAAATCACTCCCGCACAAAATAAAATTCCCTTCACTACTTCCTTCCTCCAAACAGTTGAGCAAAATGCTTTAAATAGACAAAAATCTAAAACAAAGCCAAATACAAACTTTCAACAATCTACAATACAACACAACCCAACTTCAAAACTCCTCCATAATATCTTTCCTACCAATGTTTTACACAATAGTAACATGGCGTCTAATCTGCATGTTCCTCCATCCTACGCCCATAACACTTATGGCAATGCCCCACCGAATCAATATGGGGGGCAAACTAGTAGTTTGGAAGCTATGGTGAAACAATTGGTTTCACGTATGGACCAGATAGATCCCTACCGTCCCTCGTATAATTATCGAGAGATTTGTAGCCAACCATTGGATCCCATAGTGGTAGCTCAACCATACCCTAAACATTTTCCCATGCCCGTCCTGCCTATCTATAAAGGAACCGAAGATCCCATAGAACATCTTCGCATGTTTAGGATAGCATGTCATGACATATCGCATAACGACTTGCTATTACTAAAAATGTTCCCCAAAAGTTTAGGTGGAATGGCGTTAGAGTGGTATTATCAATTGCCCACTCATTCCTTAAGAAAATTTGAAGAAACAGCTGAGTCATTTGTTCATCAATTTAGTGCCTACATCGAGAGGCATGTAACTATTAAAGACCTATACAATTTAAAACAAGATAAAGACGAATGTTTTGCTGATTTCTTAGCAAGATGGAGACAATTGATAGGAAAACTGCACTTTGTGCTACCCTATAGGGAGATGTTAGACATTTTCATTAACAATTTACAAGAACAACTTTCTTATGAGCTATCAACGACTACTTTAACTACCTTCGATCAAGCTATAGACTTAGCTCGAAGGGTAGAAGATGCCCTCATTAGGAGAGGCCAACTTAGAAAGAAGGATGATGAGAAAACATCTAGAAATCAATATAAAAACAAACAGGTTGTCGGTGATGGAGTCACTGACAGTAGAAATGTTGCTAATGTCAATGCAACAAAAACAACAGAAAAATTCATCTTGAAACCTCCTGATAAGCCTCCTCGAGAGTTCACTAGATTAAACCAACCTTTATCAACTATTTTATCTCAACTTCTTGAAAGAGGTTTAATCCAACCTCACGACTATCCGGGAACTTGACCCAAGCATACCCGGATATAGAGCTGATTTGCACTGTGATTTTCATAGAGGTCCTGGACATTCTACCAATGCTTGTAAGAGATTGAAACATAAAATACAAGATTTGATTGACAATAATGAAATGGAAGTGCAAGCCTTCCAACCTAAACAAAACCCTCCTAATAATACCCAAAAGACTGCTCCCCAAAATCAAAATCAGAATGCCAATCAAGCTTTAGACATATTTCAACACCCTTTACCAAGACATGGTAAAGAGGTAGCCAATCAAATTGAACATCACAATGTTCCCCCTCCTACCCGATATGTAGGAACCATTAGCGGGCAATTACCTATTCAAGACTCTCACACATTCGACACAACCTTATCCCTGGTTACAACCAGGCCCTTACATAATTTTCAAACTTTTGATTCTAGCGATATAGAGTCAGATCATTGAAAGTGAAGTAGACACCATTCAATCGAATAGTTCTGAAAACGAATCAGATCCTATTCAACCTATCACAGATGCTAATGTTCCAGAAGAACCATTTCCTAGAAGAGTCACTACTCGACCTTCTTCTAATGAAGTCCTTCCTTATGAACAAGCCATAAAATCTCAACCTAGACCCTTTCAACGTCATCACTATAACATTGTAGGTACCATCGGAGTCGTCACCCGACAACAAGCTCAAAATCCCCAACAAGAACCAAACCAGAACGATGGATCAGCTCCATTTGTTCTGAAAAATCCTAATAAAGGAAATCATGCTCCTATTGTTCAAACTAAACCTCCTTACAACATTAATGAGCAATTGTCTAATACCACCGCCAGAATCTCCCTTTTAGATTTATTAAGATCCTCCCCCACCCATAGGGATGAATTGATGCTTACTTTGAGCCAGATGATGGTACCTCAAAACATCCAACTCGAAGCTATGGCCAATACTATCATCACGCGAGAGATTGATTGTATTGACTTTCGGGATAAAGATATCCCACAACACAGTTTACACAAGGATAATCCCTTGTATATTACGACTTTAATTGGGGATGTAGTCGTCAAACGAGTCTCGATTGATAATGGCTCATCTCTAAATATCTACACCTTTGACTTCTACCAACGATTTGGTTTTAGAAGTGATGAAATGAAGAAGACTGATATGATTATCAAAGCCTTTAATGACGAAACACAAGAAACGTGTGGAGTCATTACCCTCCCATTGCAAGTTGGTCCTAGAACCCTTGAGACAATTGTGTTCATTGTACATTGCCCAACATCGTACAATATACTTTTGGGTCGCCCTTGGATTAACGCCATGCAAGAAGTCCCATCAACTTTACACCAATGTGTTAAGTTTGAGTTTAAAAATCAGTTGGTCACTATTCATGGTGACCCTAGACCTTTTGATATGTGTGCATTGGCAGAACCAGTTGGAGTGCAATTTTGCCCTGCTCTGTCATCTACATATCCTAGTTCTTCTTCATCTAAAACTATGAAATATAAACCCATCATTTCATCTATTCCTCCTCCATTAACTTCATCTTCCCATATAGATCAACCACCTGCTAAAAAAATCACTGTAGAACATCAAAAAGCTCTTAACACTACAACCAATTCTTCAAGTTCTAATCCCATAAATTCAAAACCTTCAGACACATCTATCATACCTTCCACATCTCAAAACATAGGTAATAAGCCTTCTACATCCTATGCCCTTTCTGATGATCTTTTACCAGATTTATCTACAACCTTAATATCAAAAAAAATGAATGATTTCATGCAAGATTCAAACCTTTTAAATCAATTGCCGCCATCTCCTCGTACTTTGGGCCTCCCACAACCTATGGGAAGTACTTACCAAGTCGGGAGTTGCGCCTTCATGTACAAAGGATATGACTCGGGGAAGAATCCCTCGGAATATCAAAACCCATCATGATGGATATGCTCGGTGCTATTTTACCAACGATTATATTAAAGCTAAACCCATGATGCTTAAAATGGGATATAAAGGGAAAGGCTTAGGACCTTTCCAAAATGGCATGAAAGAACCTTTCGAGGTAGAACCATGGCATGCCCGATGTGGTGTGGGCCTATTACCTAGTAAGGGTCAACCCTTTCCTTTTGAGGATGATGATCATCTCATATGCTATCAAGACTATTTGGATAGACATGTTGATTTACCTCTTAAAAATCCGTCATTTTCATGCAACATGCTATCCATAGCATACCCCGAAATGATTGCTTGACCCCGATGAAGAGTTGGAAGGAGATATCTTCCATGATGTCTCTCGTTGAAGAGATGTTGTATAACGGGTTTTATTTTGATGGTTCTATACCAACCATAGCTCAACTTGAGGCCACCGACCCTTAGAACGAATTATCTAAATTAAATTTACAAGAGTTACAAGAGTTGGGCGTTTCACCTGCCCCACCTAATTTTGAAAGAGATCTACACATGGAGGTAGAAAATGTCCTTAAAATTAATATTGGAACTGAGGACAACCCTCACATAATCAACATTGGAGCAAAACTAAGTCAAGAAAAACAAGAACAATACATTGCATTTCTTAAAGAGTATGAAGATGTCTTCGCTTGGACATATGAAGATATGCCAGGTCTAGACCCTTACGTAGTCATGCACCATCTAGTGGTCCATCCGGATGCTAAACCTGTTAAACAAAAACTTAGAAAAATGCATCCCAAAGTGGCTCTGCTAGTCAAAGGGGAGTTAGAAAAACTCTTGAATGTTATCTTCATACAAGCTATTGATTATGCTGAATGGATCTCCAATGTAGTTCTAGTCACCAAGAAAGAAGCCACCAAAGTTAGGGTTTGCACAGATTTCAGAGATATTAACGCTGCATGCCCTAAAGACGAATTTCCTCTTCCAAATATGGACCAAATTATTGATTTTACTGTCGAAAGTGGGATGATGTCCTTAATGGATGGATTCTCCGGCTATAATCAAATCAGGATAGCTCCTGAAGACCAGGCTAAAACAGCCTTCATTACCCCCTGGGGTACCTTTTGCTGGAAAGTGATGCCCTTTGGCCTAAAGAATGCCAGGGCAACTTATCAACGGGCTATGACCTACATCTTTCATGATATGATGCATGATATCCTACATGATTATGTAGATGATATTATAGCTCGCTCTCTTATTGAAGATCATCATTTAGACGATTTAAGAAAAGTTTTTAATCGATTACGAGAATATCTCATTCGATTAAATCCAACAAAATGTATATTCGGAGTTAAATCCGGCAAGTTATTAGGGGTTTTAGTTTCTTTACGTGGTATCGAAATTGACCCTCTCAAAATTGTGGCTATCACTGATATGCCCGCACCCACTAATATATCTGAATTACGAAGTTTACAAGGTAAACTTCAAGCTATCCGTCACTTCATTGATAAGCTGGCGGACAAAACTGGTCCCTTTCTTAAACTCCTTAAGAAGGACGTCCCCTTTAATTGGGATACAGAATGTAGAGAAGCTTTTGAACTTCTCAAGCAATATCTCCTTAACCCTTCGGTGCTTTCACCACCTAACTCGGATCGCCCATTTCTTTTATATATTTCTGCTTCAGATTTTGCCTTAGGAGCTATGTTAGCTCAGCTTGATGATGAAAAACGAGAACGCGCTAATTATTATATTAGCCGAACTTTCGTCAGTTATGAAACTCGCTATACAGCGTTAGAAAAGTTATGTCTAGCAGTCGTGTTTGCTACGCAAAAATTACGACATTACATGCTTAGCCAAAAAACGTATGTCATTGCCAAATATGATCCTTTAAGATATCTCATGAGTCGACCTTATTTATCGGGTCGCACGACCAAGTGGGTTCTTGCTCTAAGCAAGTTTGATCTCACCTTCATAGGATAGAAGTCTCATTAAGGGTCAAATCATAGCGAGATCAATTAGTTGCTACACCCTTAGAGTCTACTCATCCCCTCATTATCGAGTTTCTGATGAATGCCTTCAATTAGAGGCGGACCTTGTTGAACAATGGTCCTTATACTTTGATGGAGCCCGATGCATGAGTGGGTGCAGTGCGGGTATTATTTTAATATCTTCGCAAAAACATCTTATTCCTCTGTCCTTCAAACTAACCTTTGCTTGCACCAACAATACTGCTGAGTATGAAGCTCTAATCCTTGGATTACGAGCTGCTTTAGCGCTTAAAATTAAAAACCTCTTAGTTTTTGGGGATTCCCAATTGGTTATAAACCAAATTAATGAAGTTTATCAAACCAGAGATGATAAACTTCGCCCATATAAGGCCTATGTTTTACAACTAATGGCCTTGTTTGATCAAGTTACCTTGGAAGCCATTCCTCAAACTAGCAACCGTGCAGTCGACGCCATGGCCGTTGTTGCATCTCTCTTGCCCTTGGAGTTAGACGACGAATATGCCACTATCATCATTCATCGACTCCAGGAACCCGCTTCACATAAGTCATGCTTAGAGCCTTTGGATGTGTTTCTAATCAAGGAAACCACTCCTGAACTCTGGTATACAGACATATTTGATTTCCTCCAAAATGGGACTTTCCCTGCTAATTCTAATCGCAACCAACGTCGGTTATTACGTCGATGAGCAAGTCGATTTGTAATCATTGGCAATACTTTATATAGGAGATATTTTGAAGGTATCCTATTAAGATGTCTAAATTTAGAAGAGTCTAAATCAGCCTTAAGTGAAGCCCACGATGGATCTTGTGGAGGACACTTTAGTGGTAGCGTCATTGCTAAAAATCTCCTTCGGATAGGATACTTTTGGCCTACCATGGAAACGGATGCACATGAATATGTGTGCCATTGCGACAAGTGTCAAAAACATGCTGACCTTGTCCATGCGCCTGCATAAGAGCTGCAGGCTATTTCTTCTCCTTGGCCCTTTTCTAAATGGGGCTTGGATATTATTGGTAAAATTAACCCTGTGTCTTCTGATGGACATAAGTTCATCATAACCGCCACTGAGTATTTCACGAAGTGGGTCGAAGCTATGCCTTTAGCTTCCTGCACTGTTCACAAGTCTCTAAATTCATTTTTAATCAAATCATCTGCAGGTTCGGAATTCCTGCAAATCTCATCTCTGACAATGGAACTCCATTCAAAAATAAAGATGTTAAAAAATTATGTCAAAAATATAAGATTCAACATCGCTGGTCTACTCCCTATTATCCTCAGGGTAATGGTCAAGCAGAAGCTTCTAACAAAACTCTAATCAAAATTCTCAAAAGACTAGTCAATAAAGCGGCCGTGATCGGCATATTCAATTATATCCAGCCCTGTGGGCTTATCGAACTAGTGTTCGAACCCCCACGAGCACTTCACCATTTGTTTTGGTATATGGTGCCGAAGCGGTTTTTCCATTTGAATTAGAAGTTCCTTCTTTGGCTCTACTACTTCAAGACACCGAAGTAGGAGATGAATATCACGCTGTGCGACTCAGTCACTGGAACTCCTAGACAAAAAATGCATCAATGCTTTAGAGCATCTCCGTGCATACCAAAACAAGCTTAAAAGAGCATATAATAAGAAAGTTCGTCATCGATCCTTTGAGGTTGGCGATCTTGTTCTAAAAGAAAATCAAAAAAATACAAATGCAACCAAAGAACTGAAAGGTAAATTTGAGCCCAACTGGCTTGGACCATACATCATTACTGCAAAATTTGAATCAGGAGCATATAAATTATCTACCTTAGATGGTAAAGAACTTAAAGAACCCATGAATATTTTACATCTCAAACGTTATTATGCATAAATTTGATTATTTCATCCATGTACATATTTGTTCAAAATCATTCAAAAACCTCAAAAACATTCATAAAATCTTCAAAAATATTTATCGCATTTATTTTGTAAAGTTTCTTTTGCTTTAAAACAAAAATCAACATAAAAAAAATCCAAAAACAGCTATATGCTTGACTCTTTCGAAACCAAAACAATATACAGAATAAAGAGAGAGTCAACATTCTCAAAACTTTCTCAAAATCATTATTTTCTTACAATTATTGCGAGTTATATGTTTCAACTTATTTTGGATAAAACTAGCATTTATTTGGCATCCCTCACTTGCACACTCACATAATAAATATCTTGATTTTATCTGGCATGATTACTAATCTCTCTTATATCAAAGTTCACAAAAATCAATTAAATAAAGTTTGAGCATAGAGAATTGATCTTGGTATTTACTTAAACCAAGCACATCTTTTCACAATAAAATGATTATATTTGTAATTTCCATGTTTTGCTACATAGTAGAACTGATTTCTTGAGTGAAAAGTTTCCCTTGCTATCCTATCATGCACATGGTCTAGAATCTTTGAGAATTGGCAAAAGGACAAGCTCACCCCTACCCAGAATAAAAATCCCTTGCTCTACAGCTAATCTGAGCAAGTATCCCTAGTAAAAAAAAAAAAAAAAATTCAAGAAAAAGAGAAAAGAAAAATGTTATGTCAGCAATATTTCAAGCACTATCTCAAAAATCAAGCAAAAGAAAAATAAGCAAAGTTCAAAAGAAAGCAAGAAAGCAATAAAATCCCTTTCCCTACCCTTTGAAAAGAAAAGAAGGGTGAATGAGCTTGAATCCCTGGAATTCTCAATTATTCGAAACCGTGAGGTAAGCCCCATAACAGGTGGTTTGTGCCCAACCTGCTTGGCCTTGGGTAACTCCTAGCGTGGCGATATGTCTGTCACATTAGCGACCTTCTTTTGTACGGACCTATGTCCGCTTATGGATTAGCTAGCTCTTGATAATCCGATCTACATAGTAGCCTAGTATGGTTATATGCATCTACATCATGGTTAATGAACACTTAGTTGGTTTATTCAAATCACTTGTATCATAGTATCTTGCTCAAAACAGTTATCTGAACCATACAATTGCACACACATTTGTATTTGAGAGATTTTGTCTATCATTATGATAAATCAAGATTGGCAATGAATTCACTTATGCACATGGGATTCCTTATAAATCTAATTTTTTTCAAAATACTTTGAAATATTATTTTTGCAACTTGTTTGGAATAATCAAGTACAATTATCTAACAACATATCATATATATCTTATCGACTTTCGCGACGATGGTATAATTCCAAAACCAAAATTGGAATTTTATGCTTAGCGCAAGTCATTATTATCATATTTTCTGTTCATAAAAAATTAATCATGCAATAAAACTATCTTTTCTTTGATCTTCGCGATGATGGTATAAGTCTATACCTACATATTCTATGCCTAGCGCAAACCATTGTAACAATATATATATATATATATATATATTTTCCCAATTTATCAAAATTCATAAAAACCATATGACTTCATTCTATTACACAAATTATGCTTTTCAAAAGCAAACACATTTTTATTATTTCATATCATTATGTCACCTTTGCATTTTGCAATGATGGTATAATTCTTAAGGAATTATTCACAAATTTTATCACACTTAAGAATTTATGCCTAGCAAAAATCATTTCACAATATTTCATGCATAATATTTTTTATGGAAATCTGAAAGCAAACCATCATCATCATCATTTGCATCATCACAACAAAGTCTTAAGACAGTCTCTTAAGCACTCTTTTCTTTTAACAATATTTCTATCCCGGGACTAGCTTGACGACCGAGTGAGCAGCGACTCCATGAAATGGTCTATAATAGCGACAATGTCCTTTGAAATTATTGTTAGAAATCTCTTTTTATTTTTATCACATTTCATTACAACCAATCAATTTGTTACATCAGATTATTTCATTTAAAATATTTATAGCATGACATCCAAGTTATAATATTTTCCAAAACGACATAATTACATGAATCATCAATAAAATCATTACATCAATCAACTCAATCAATCAATCAAACATAAATAGCATCATACGCATCACAAAGACAAGTCATATGATCAAAAAATATCTCATCTATATATATCAACAGAATATATACATCATCAAAACTAGATTGGTATGCCACAATCTGTACCTCGGCATACTCAATCCTCTATCAAGTATAATACAATATCAGTGGCAGTATCCCGCCCTCTAGCCTCGAGAGCCTCTAGAGCTCTCGGCCTCATCTCCTCCCCCCCTGCGGAGGACGAGGTGGTCCCATCATAGTATGTGTGGTACTACGAGTCCTCATCGTCGATCGGGATGAGCTCCTCATCGACCCTGTCCTGATAGGATCTGCTATGGCAGGTGGCACCTGTATCCTCTGGCCCTCTGGAATCACCTGGTAGTATAGCACCTGATAGAATGCGGTCTAAGAAACTGACCGCAGCAAATCTTGAGTGCTTACCCCTCCACCTCGTGCCCTGAGACGAGCATTCTCGTCTCGTAGCTGCGACACCTCAGCCTGGTGCTGTGCAGCTGCATCCTGTAACGTCTGCACCTGAGCTCGCAGACGATCTCTCTCTGCCCGGAGAGTAGCCATCTCGCTACTCTCTCTTGTGTCTGCGCCCTTGCCCTTATCAGGCGATGGTGGCCTCTATGGAGATGAGGGTCTCGCCTCCCTCCTCTCCCTCTCCCTCTGTCGTGGCCTCTCCTATGCCTGTGGCCTCCTCTGCTCTCCTCTGTCGTGACCCCGGGTTGCCTCTACCATCGCCTGGCATCGCCTCCCTATCCGACGCACGATTGCGTGGATCGGTCCCTGTGCCCTCGTCATCCGAGGAGGGCGGATGCCTGCGTACCAGGCATCGTAGCCATCGGCTACCCCTGTGTCGTCCCCATCCACTGGCTGAATGGGGGCATCATCCGCGTCCTGACTCCAAAATCGCTGCATATCTAGAGCCCCGCTAACTGTGGTGTTATCCCGGACAGTCCGAGAAAACTCGTAATCCCTGAGAGATGGGATCCCCTACTGTAGACCGAACTATCGCAAAACTCGGTCATAGCGGTGGAGCTCCACCTCTCCCCTCTCCATCCACAGCCAGCAGACTCGCCTGATGCGAGCCAGCTCCTGTGCATCCTCTGCCCACCCTGGATGTTGCCTCCACAGCCTCCAGGTGATCTGGTCTGGGACCAAGTCATCCAGCAGTCTTCGAGACACCGACAGGTCGATCCGTCACTGTGCCCCTCTCCGGAGCCACTAGTAGAAGACTCGGGGCCTCTCCCCGTCAACCCTTGTCAGTGGAAGCCCTACCGGCCTCCGCACCGCAATGTGCTCCCAGCACCAAACATGTAGGAGCGATGTCATAACCAGACATCGGTCGCCCTTGTATACGACCCCATGCAGGATCCTATACAATCGGCATAGAACAAAGCTACCCCAAGCAAATCTGTAGCCATGGTCGCGCATGTCACAGATCACATCTGCCAGCATCCATGGTACCCTGCAGCCGCTCTGGTGGCACAGCAGAAGTCCACCAACCACCCCAGCCAAAACTCGTGTCAGTGTAGATGCCCCAGGCATCTGGTGCAGTGCCTCGATGTTCACTTCGCCCTTCTCTAGGGCGAAGCTCGAGTCACCGCAGAGTCGTCCCATCGCGTGGCCCTGATTGGCCGCAGGTGTGATCATCCTCCCTTGTATGGGGATTCTAAGAATCCTCCATACATCCTCTAGTGTGGGAGTCATCTCCCCTGTCGGTAACCGAAAACATGAAGAGCCCGGGTACCACCTCTCTGCTAGGGCCGTCAGTAGCCCCATGTCTGTAGATACTTGTGGCATCTCTGCCACATGTAGTAAGCCGGCCTGTGCCAGCTGATCTCGCTCTGCCTGGGTGAGAGCGGCCAAGTCGTCTCTCAGCCCGCCGTATTTCCACTCTCTGCTCTTTAGTAATCCTCTCTGCAAGCATAAACATCAAAACAACAAACAATCATTAATAACAATTTTAGCAATCAATAATGAAACTTAAAGATCAAATTTTTGCAATTGATGATATCGCCCACTATTGGCCGATATCGTCCAAAATTTGAGCAAAATCATCTCCAATTTCGCGTGTCGAAATCGTCTTTAATTTGACGAAATCGTCCCTTTTTTGCCGATTTCGCCCTTGGGCGAAATTGACGAACTTGAGACGATTTCGTCCAACTAGGGACGATTTCGTCCGGACGACGTCGATGGCCAAAAATGGCCATGATGCTCAAAATTCACCTAAAAATTCATTTACAAAGCATGTAAAATCAAATTAAATCAATTCTAGATCAGTTTAAACCCTTACCCGTAGACCGCGGCGGACCTCTACAGATCTGTGCGCTGTCTCTACCATTTTTGCTCCAGAGCTCTCAAAACAGTAAAATGAACAGTAACAAATGAATTAGGGTTTTACCCTATTTTTCTTAATTTTATTCAAAATAATTCAACAAATAATTTTTGCTTTTTCGCGTTTTTACCTCAAACGTTCGATTTGGGTAAAAACACGGAGGGGGCACCATAGTAAGCTGTCGTACGATTCGACCAAGAATCGTCGCCTAAAAATGGGAATAATTTTTTGCTTTCTCGTAGATCGAGAAGAACTCATCTTTAACGTATTTTCTTCGGAAAATTCGCTAAAGAGGGGGCAAAATGTAGCACCCTAAAATTGGCGCAGTAAAATTGGAATAATTACATTCACCTTAGTAAATAATTTAAATTCAAATTTAACCTCCCAAACCGCCCGCTAACCACCGAGAAACCCGTTTCCTCCTTTTTCACGCCATTTTTAGCAGTTGTTTTGACCGTTTGACGATATCGTCTCCGATCAGACGATATCGCCCCAGATTTGACGATTTCGTCTGGACTAGAACGTCCAGACGATTTCGTCGCAAAACTAAATTTGCATAGTTGGAATCCGTTCCAACGGGTCTCCAATCCGGTAGAAGCGTGTCTGCGCCGTTGGGACCCTTCCCCGTTGGAGATCTCCCAAATTGGGATGATCTCCAACCTCCCAACAACTATCCTATGCCTATTTAACTCTAAGGCTTTTCCCTCCCCAACCCCTGGCTGAATTTTTATGCAAATTGAACCCTTATGCTCTAAAACATCGTAATTCATATTTTGCATTAGTCCTATAGTAATTTTATTGCAGGTATACCACTGGTTTTCAGCCGGAGCCAGCACCTATCGCAGCCGACGAACCTGTCAAGATCGGAGGCGATCTCGTCAAATTCGGGACGATCTCGTACTGATTGGAGATGATTTCGACTGCAGCGCACATCGAGGCAATCAGTGCCTAGAGTTTGTTCTTCTGTTTCTTTTCTCTGTCATTTTATGTTATAAATTAGATTGTTTATTCAGTTTTTATATTATATTGCATTTGGAGTTCACCCATTTTGTCTAGTTTACTGATTAAGATCATATTCTGCTATCTAAACACAATTATTTGCATTTACTTCTGTTCTTGTATATTGTTCAACACTCATATTACTGTTTTACATAGTTTGCCCCTGTTTGCAAAATAGAATTTCTTGTATTTTGCATCTGTTTGCTGTTTTGCAGGTCTCTGATGAATTTGTCTGATGAATTCGTCAGATTGAAGACGATCTTGTCAGTTCAGACGATTTTATCAAATTGAAGGTGATTCTATTGAATTGCGGGTGATCCAGACTGCTTCAAGCTTCAGAAACTCCATCAGACTTCCGAATCAGGTAATCTTCATTGGCCTCCTGCAAATTCTCTGTTTCTGTTTTCCTTTCTGTTTGTTGTATGCATTTAAATTGCATTTTCATGTAGTTTAAGTTAGAATCATTCGGCCAAACCTAGGATGAATGTTTAAAATAAAATGAACTTATCAAAACTCATTCCCAAAACCTAGGCGTGGAAACTGCCATCAAATGTTTCCTGGTGAACCCACCATCCGTCGAAAAATCACCAAAATGCACCTCCCTTGAGAGGCGGGACCTTCGCAAAGTCCTCTCGTCCGAGGTACCGCACCATCCTTTTCCCATCCTCCTTCCGGGCGCGGATCCAATAGCCTGAAGGTAGGGGTGCAAAAAATTTGGAGCGATACAGTTAGATCCAAGAAAGGTAACTACCCAATATTAAAGCTTCCCCACGACTGACTGTGTATGTCGTTATGCTTAGCTAGCTTGTGTAACCACTTTAATCGTGGCATGAGATCTTACGTCCTATTTGAACTTGTTTCAGGTGTGACCATATCGGGGTGAGACAACCTTGACTGGAGTTCATTGGTAAAATGATCTTTAGAGGCCATCCTTTTGTGGGATGGTCTTGGATGCAAAGGATAATTCCTCCCTATTTGAGAGGTGAAAACCACTGTTGATCCCTAGGGCTACCCAAGGTGGGTCATATGGCCTAAAAGAGGTCCATATAGATAGTCTCCTCAACATGACATGTTTTAGGTGTCTATAGCCACAACTGAATGCTACTTCAAATATGGATTAGTATCTTTAGGTGAATGTTCACCTGTGTAAACTATCTTAGGAAAATATTCCATTGCTTAACAATTCTCTTCTCTTTGCTACTATTTTCCTTGCAAAGTTACATAAGCAGTCCTTTGTTTTGTTGGACTTCATTTAACTCATCGTTGTTTCAAAAAAATGTATGGATGGTCAAAATGATCATGGCAATACATGCAATAGATGACCTTATACATCATTTTATATCCACTTTTTGAAGTCGGTGGTAGCTGAATTCTTAATTGAACTAGATTTTGTTAGTGTTGGCACTAATTTCTTAGATCTAGCATCCCATGTGACCATTTTATTTTCTTTATTTACTTTTTATTTTACCAATAATAGCTTTCAGTTGTGTTTTTTCATTAATGCAACATGTATTTGCTTTCATCACCTTATTATCATAGCATACAATATCAAATCAACATAATATTTACTTTTCAAATTTTGTTGTCGAGTGTCGTATGTATTCAACTTACACATGCCAATTTTCTTTGTGCATAAATGTGATAATTGTTTTACACCTGCCTCCATCATGAGGATTTTGCACACTTCCACATTCATGTGAAACAACTATAGTTATTTGAGAACGATAAATTGGGCTAGCTTTTCTATTGGGTTACAAAATCAAAATGATGAAAGAAAAAAAAGGGAGAGAGGTAAAATTTGGAGGAAGGAATGTAGAGTGAAGGATGTGGATGAGTGACAGGTGACATTTATGGGAATTAAGGAAGAGGAAAAAAGGATAAGAGATTCATACCTGCATATCACACATTTAGAACCCTCCTTACTACCCTCGAATAATTGCTTGTGTGCTTGCTTTACCTATGAACTATCTTGGTATTCGTTGTATTGGCTTCGAATATCAAGATAATGAAACAGGTGAAGCATCTCCCCTTTATTTTAGGGAGTTATAATTGTTTCTTCTCTTATCCCAGGCTTTGTCTTAGTAGACCTCCATGATTTGAATAACAATTTGGAATTATCATCACAGCTGATCAAGCCTATTGATAAATGAGGACTTGTTAGCTCATTGACCCCTTGGATCATTTGAATCCAAGCCTTCCTTATTTTCATCCTCAAAATCTATATCTCACTCTTTTGACATCATTGAAATATCCTTGAGAAAGGGAAAAAACCAAAAAGTAGAGGGTTGTGGCTACTATTGCTAGAACCCTTCATAGGCCAAGCAGAGATTAGGCATTGTTAATGTAGGAGCAGTTCCAGCAAATAAAAAGATAAAATTAGCTAACATTAGGATGGTTTTAGCTAACATAAAGATGGTTCTTAGATTATCATAAATTAACATGCTAAATTTAGCTAATACCGAGAAGACTAAGATTGATCATTTTCCTTAGACATTGTTTTACCTCTTCTAGGCATAAGGATTTTCAAGATTGACTACAACTTTTCCAAGAAACCTTCTTCATTTTATCCTTTTACTAATGCCTATCCACCATAGAACCTCAACATGAAATTTTTCCTCAAGATTGAGTGACTATTCTGAAGGGAATCCCATTTTATAGGTCCTATTGGGCACTGAATTACACCTAGTTTTACTTGATAATGCGATTTTTTATCTTTCTACTTTCTGTTTAGGCTTGCACCCGATAGCTGCAGCTCAACACTCAACATTAGAAGGACTAAAATAGGTGTTTTCGATCCAACCTCCAGAGTAGGCTGGTTCCTTGTCAAATTAGCATATTGTTGACACAATTATGCTCAATTAGGGCTTGGGTTTTAGGGTAAGAGAAGGTTAGGGTTAGAGAGATGTAGATATCAATGTACGGATAGGTTAACAACATTGCATCACCATAAAAAGCTCCCAAAAAACCATATTAAAGACATACATTCAAATCAACCCTTATCCCAAGATAGCTCGTTTCAAATATTAAAGCATAACAAAGAAAGGTTATAGTAAGCAATTTCAATATCCAGGAAATGATAATCCAAATAGCAAAATTCACCAAAACTAGATTTTATAGAAATGTACTTACTAATAACACAAAATAAACTTCAAAGTAGATTTCAATTACTCATAACAACTAGTAATCCAAGATAGGCACAAACTAACCATCTAAGTATTCACAAAAATACAACTATGAAATCCGAACCTCTGACATCAAGCATGGAAATGCAACCTTGAGGCAAAGATCAACGTATTGCTCCTTGCATTCAACTCTTCAGAAATATTTACAATGGTATAGGCAAACATGCTATAATTGACCCTTCAAAATGAGGGTTCGATCTCTACTTATAGTTTTTCATATTACAAATCAAGAAACAATACATCAAATATTGTTACAATAGCTCAGCAAAGAACTTAGCTGGCATTAGCGCATTGGTCAGACCCCCAGGAAATCTGCTGAAAGGGAAACCACCATGGCAGCATGAGTTCTTTACAACTTGTTGGTCACTCATTAGAACTGCAGTTCAGAACATTCTAGATCATGCACTTCCATAGATCTTTCTTGGGAGTAGAGTGCCATCGTCGATCTGCAACTACCTCTGGTTTGATCTTCTTGGAAACTCTCTATGCTTCATCTTTTGGCCAATCTATTACAGTTATGGTGTAGGGACATCATTTTAAATGGACCAAATTTATAAGACTAACCTCTATTGTTGATCTTCTTTATCCCATGGTCAATATTAGATCTGGTATAAGCTGAGAGCCCATCCACTAGACAACGTCACTTTAATTAGCAGTAGAACATCCAATCTGGATCTTGGAAATTCAAATCCTGAATCCGCTTTGGGACCCTTATCTTTCGCTTTATCCTTTCCAATCCACATTAAAATGATGAAGACATCACCTCTTCCTTGTAACTTTTGTGGATTCCATTCTGGATAGAATGAGTGTCTTCCTTAGTCCGGATCCGGAGTCAAGTTCTTACATCATTCTGCCATTTCGCCTTATCTTCATTCTGGATAGAAAAAGACTTGTTCATTCTCCGGATTGTCAATCCATACTTTTCCTCTGCTTACGTCATCATCTCCTTGAGACTTTTGCGGATTTGAGGATAACGCTAATCCGGGGTGGGGAGCAAAAAGAGTTTCCAGAATCGGGTATATGTGCAAGGGCCATTCCACACTTTTTTTCTACTGATGTCACCACCTTTCACAAACTTTTGTAGATTTTGCAATCCTTCTTCAATCCGGACCCGGAATGGAGTTCCCCGAAATCATTTTAAACAAGCAAAATTACATGATTGTTGAGCGGATTCATCTTATCAACCTTGTTTCGAAGCGAAATGTCAGTTTTATCACTTAGTAAAAATTATACAAAATTTAACAATATGATAGAAGTTGGTAACAAGACTGAACTTTTTTTTTCTGAGCTCGTGGCGTTTTGGCGGGAAACCGTCTGTGCAGGCACCGGGCGAAACTCCAGGGTCTCTGGTTGGAAGTCTCTTCCAGATCCTCCTGTGGATTGATTCTACACCTCTTTGAAGGATTGCTCGTTGCCTTGGGAGGGCCCAATGGGGTCTCCTCCAGGATCTTCCGATGGGCAGAAAAGCTCATATGCTTGATAAATTAAAAGAAAACCACTGCATCTTCTTCCGATGAAGCTCAACGCGGTGTTTATCAAATGCTATTTAAGAATTCTGGAAAGGGTTTATCTGCAAAGCGAGTTAACGGCTGCCTTCCACAATCTGCGTCCGAGGCCAAAGATTGTCATAGAACCAAAGCTGGTTGAGGATACGATTATATACCGTGCTACCCATGATCTGATCTGCAAATTCATGGGTATTCGGCCCACTCTGAACTTTCTACACACCGGGTGAGAGCAGGCCTAGGAGCCCATTGGTGAGTACTCTCTATGGCCTATAAGCAATGGGTATTTTATTATTAGTTTCTCTTCTCTAGCGAGATAGAAAGCAGAGCATTTGAATCGGGAGAAGAGGAGCCACGGCCCGGCGGGATTATTTGTCCAACCGTGGAGAGTGGGTTTTGACCCTCGCATTGAGCCCACGGCTGTCCCGGTCTGGATACGGTTGTATGCTCTCCCAATGGAGTTTTGGGGTGAGCAAATCCTTGAGTTGATTGGTAATTCTCTAGGTAGATTTTTGGGAGTTTCAAGAGATACCATGGAAGGAAATACTGCTTGTCTTTGCTAGAATATGTGTAGAAATGGACATTAGCCAACCACTTTCAGTCGAGGTGGAATTGGAGTTGGCAGGACTAACCTGGATACAGCAGCTAGACTATGAAGCCTTACCTTTCAGATGCAGAGTCTGCCATAAGCATGGCCATTTGGCTAGGTTCTGCCCAAATAGCCTGACCACAAAAGCGGAAGCTCCGTCGGGAGCGTCAAATCGCCCCAGAGAGGGTAAGTTCACTTCGGTCAAAGAACCCCTCAATATCCCCCAGGGTTTTGATGCCCACAAAGATGGCTTTGAACAGCAGAAGCGGAGGAAAAACAAAAAGAGAAATGGCAAAGAGCAGACCCAAACCAAGCCAACCAATCGATATGAAATCTTCAAATCCCTTGTAGACCAAGAAGACCAAGTCATGGAAGGAGTGGTTGGGAATGATGGGGATTCTAACACCCACTCTCATGCTCCTCTATCATCTACTCCTGTCTTAGAATAGGTGATTGAAACCCATGAGATTTTGCAGTCAGAGAACCTAGGGGCTATGGTAATTCATTCCCCGAGCCACGACCGGTTATTAAGGATGTCCACATGGGAAGTGCGAGAAAAGAGCAGAGAAAGACCAGCGTTGGGGATCACCCAGGTGGAAAAGAGGTCTAAGAATAGTAATTCCCAAGGAGCTGGTAGAAAATCCAATAAGGATCTAATAGTAGCGCAAGGGGACAAGGTGATCAATGGAGGATCGGTGAGAACAATTGACTCGTATTGCTCCCAAGGTTTCCAATGATTATACAATCCTGGAATGTAAGGGGTTTAAACAGTAGAACCCATCAATCTGCTGTTCAAAGACTTTTAGGAAGACACAAAGCAGGACTTTTTGCTCCTTCAGGAAACAAAAATGTCTTCAGATCTTATGTGTAAAATTGCTAGTAGAATATGGAGGGGCGTTGGATATATGGATGTGGCGGCCCAAGGAGCTTCGGGGGGAATTGTTACTCTGTGGAATCCTCTGGTGTGGATAGCAATAGAACATACAGCTTGGAGGGGGTTCTCACATCTCTCTTTAAGAATATTGTTACAGCTGAACAGGTTTTAATTACAAACTTCTATGGGGCTCAAAGCATTGATGGCCAGCGGCTTCAATGGAATGTTGTTCATTCAATGAGATCCTCCGGGGAAGATTGCGATTGGATTGTTCTTTGGGGATTTTAATGCCAAATTATCTGCCAGTGATCAGGAAGGTGGTTTCCCAGTTTTGGATCCAGGGGATAGGCTTCCGATTGCTCAAGTCCAGGCCTTTCACCTTGTTGATATCAAAGGTCCTGGTACTTATTTTACGTGGACTAATAAGAGAAGAGAGCCACACAGTAGGAAGGTAAAACTAGACCGGTTTACGGTCTCGGAGGAAGCATTTGTGAAATGGAATATTAAATTTCAGATTTTGGAAGGCCCGGTTTCGGACCACTTTCCCATTGTTACGGAGGGAGGGGGCTAGGACGGGGCGGTACCATAAACCTTTTAAATTTGAAAATTTTTGGTTGCAAAAAGAAGATCTCCGAAGAAAAATTCCTCGGTGGTGGGAAGATGGCCGCCCACCTTTTGGGATTGCAATGTTCAAATTTCACAAACGACTTCAATTTGTCAAGTGTAAATTGAAACGGTGGAGGCAAACTAACAAATCGGACTTCCGGCTCAACGGGCCCCCTTGTTGGCCGGATGGGATGAGGTGCAAAAACATTACGGGGAAGGAAACATTTCCGAGCACCTTAAATCCGAGGATGATGCTTTGCGCAAAGCGGTTGAGGATATTGATAACCAAGAAGAGATTTCTTGGAAGCGAGAGAGCAAGAAATACTTGGTTATTAGAAGGAGACAGAAATACAAAATTTTTTCAGCGCTCTGCCTGTGCTAGGAGACAAATGAATACTATGGATTTCCTTCAAGATGAGAATGGATACTCTTTTGACACTCTTCCTGGTATGCACTCCCACTCAATGGAATATTTCTCAAAACTCTTTACGGAAAGTATGGAGCAAGATGGGGCAGCCCAAGATGAAGTTATTGTTGTCATTCCTTCTTTAATCTCTCCTGAAGAAAACCAGGCTCTTCTTAGACCTATAGATAAAGATGAACTTAAGAAGGTGGTCTTTGGGATGAGTTCTGGTAAATCGCCTAGTCCTGATGGCTTCCCTATTGAGTTCTTCCAGGCCTTTTGGGATTCCCTGGAGGAAGATGTTACAGGTCATCCTTGAGGAGTCCAGAACCAATAAAAGAATGCTCAAGGCTCTAAATCATACATTCATTACTTTAATTCCAAAAGGAGCGAGGGGGGTTCATTTATCTGATTTTAGACCTATTGCCTTATGCAATGTGATCTATAAAATAATTACGAAGATTATGGCTGAAAGGTTAAAACCTATTATGCATAATATAATTTCCCCGGAGCAAGGGGGTTTTGTTGAAGGGAGGCAAATTTTGGATGGAGTGATTCTTGCTCAGGAGGCTATCCATACAATGCACCAAGCTGGGAACAAAGGAATGTTCATTAAAGCTGGATATGTCCAAGGCTTATGACGGGGGTGGAGTGGGGCTTCTTGGCAAAGATGTTGACTACCTTTGGTTTCTCTCAGGACTAGACAGACTGGGTCATGAGCTGTATTTCTTCGCCTTCATACTCTGTTCTTATCAAGGGACTTCCCTCGCCTCCTTTTGGTGCCTCTCGAGGATTGCGGCAAGGAGATCCTTGCTCTCCTTATCTCTTCCTCATCTTGGCTGAAGGATTGGGTAGACTCTTTACGAAAAGAAGACTTCAAGGTCAGATAACGGGGTTTTAAGGTCGGGGCTGAAGTTTTGACTCATTTACGGTTTGTAGATGATCTTTGGATTGGTGGGAGTGGCCGGCCTTAGGGAAGCAAGAAGAATCGAGAGATACTCTAAATGTCTACCTCCGGGCCTCTAATCAAGTCATCAATGATCATAAATCCAAAGTGATCTTCTTCAATATTGATCAACGGTTACAGGACCGAGTTATTGAGATTTTAGGTTTCACTCGGACCTCTCTCCCAGTAGTCTATATGGGGGTCCCTCTCCATTTCAAAAAACTAAAAATTGATGTTTGGAAGGACCTTTTGGATGGCATCAAAGATAGAATGAACCATTGGTCTAATAGATGGTTAAGTTATGGGGGTCGTCTAACTTTTCTGCAGTCAATTATTCAAGGCCATGCCAATTTACAAATTCTCCGTCCTGGCTGCTCCCCAGTCTATTTGGAAAGAGACTGGATAAAATGGCTAGAAGATTTCTATGGGAAGGTGCCAAGGGAGAGAGGAAATGGGCCTTGGTTGGCTGGGACAAGGTTACCCAACCCAAGGAAAAAGGGGGTTTGGGACTAAGAAGCTCCAAGTTTAACAACAAGGCTTTGGCTGGCAAACTGTCTTTGGAGGTGGATTTCTCAGCCAACATCCCTCTTCAACAGAATTCTCTCTAGCAAATACAGGGTTCTGTCCATCCTAATGATGTGGGCCGCTTTCCACTGGAAGGTTTTGGATCTCCAGTGTGGCGGGCGCTCAAGCTTGGAGCTCAACTCATCAAAGATCAACTATTTTTGGAAAGTGGGGCGAGGGGATAAGGCTCGGTTACGGACTGATTCTTGGGACCAGAATCCTCCCATTATTGCTGTTTTTCCTGAATTGCAACCGATAAAATCTGCTTTAGAAGATAAGGGATGGATTCAAATTGAGAGCTACTTTAACACTAGTCAATTGGGGGACTACAAGATCATAAAGTTTAAGCGGTTGGATGAGTGGCCAATACCTATCCCTCCGGAGTTGGTACCTACTTTGGGAAAAATCTTGGCAGAACGGTTTCTTACTGGGAGAGATGAGGAGGATGAACTGGCCTGGGGCTATGGAAGCCTTGGGGTTTATATTGTGAAAGAAGGATATGGTGAGATCCTCCCGAGCCCCCTCCACCCTTTTTTTTGGTTCATGATTGGAGAAAGATATGGCATCCCCAGGGCTGGCCGAAAGTGAACTTCTTTTTTTGCATAATGGAATTCTCACCTATGACAATCTCAGACTCAGAGGCATCATTGGCCCTTCCCAATGTGTGTTATGCCATAAGCAGGAGGAAACGGCGGATCATCTAATGTTTGAATGTTCTTTCACACGACAGATCTGGAAGCACTGGTTCTCCCACTTTAATCTTCAGGCTAATGGGGTCTTGTCTCGAAACAACATATGGGAAAGCTGGAAGAAAGGTAGATTTAAATCCAATGCTCTCCGAATTGGCTGGGAGCTTGGTTTATTTTTTATCTGGTGGCGAGGTTTGGTTGGAGAGAAATGCCCGTATTTTTCGTGAAACCTTCTCCTCTCTAGAAGGAATATGGCAAGTCATTTGGAGCAAAGTGGCGGAAACGGTTGCCATTCATGCCGAGGGGAAATTCGATCGCTTACGAGCCTTTGGACGAGGGAGTTGTTTTTCAACAAAGGCGGGTGAGTGGTAGTTGGAAACCTCCTTCTGAAGGATGGATCAAAATCAATGCGATGGAGCGGCTAGAGGCAATCCGGGAAGTTCTGGAATTGGAGTTGTGTGTCGCGATCATGTTGGGTCTTTGCTCTATTGGGAACTGCAGGGTCTGGGATGTGCCACAAACAATGAAGCTGAGGCCTTTGCCATTAAATCTGCCTCCTTATGGGCAGCCAAAAAGGGACACAGGAAGATTATTATTGAGTCTGACTCCCAAATTTTGGTGGGTGCTCTTGATTGTATGAGAAACTTTGTCTCGAAAGCTTGGAGGTTGCGGATCCTAGTTTCCCAAATCAAAGAGCTTTGGAGGGAATTAGATGATGTGATAACTGTCTATGTGAATCGAGATCTCAATAAGGCGGCCGATTTCCTTGCTAAGATGGGTGTTGAAAGGGAGGTTGGGATGCGGTTGCACGGTGACATGCACTGTGGAGGATGCGAGAGATTCGACAAGGCCTTGAACGTTTTATGAAATGATGTGCAGTGTTTTTTTGCTAAGGAAGGTTTACGTCGCGATATCGCGACATGTCGCGATATCGCGACAGGTTGCGCCCTTTCGGCCTTTACCGGGTTTTTGTCGCGATATCGCGACAGGTTGTGCCCTCCCGGCCTTTGACGGGTTTTTGTCGCGATTTCGCGACATGTCGCGCCATCGCGACATGTCGCGCCATCGCGGCCCTAGGGGAAGGCGCTTGGTTAAGTTGTCGCGATTTCGCGACAGTTTTGGCAATTTGGTGCTTACTGGTAAAATTGTCGCGATATCGCGACACTTTTGCAGATGGAGAGCAAAGTGGAAAATTCGTCGCGATATCGCGACAGTTTTGAGGCCGGGTGCCGAGAGGATATTTCGTCGCGATTTCGCGACAGTTTTGAGAACTGGGCGCCGAAAGGAAAAACCGTCGCGATATCGCGACACTTTTGGCGGTCTGGTGTCATAAGGAAACACTGTCGCGAAATCGCGACATTTTTGGCTTTCCGACGGATTGGCGAAATCTGTCGCGATTTCGCGACGCTTTTGCGATCTGGTTGCCATATGGTGAATTCGTCGCGATTTCGCGACACTTTTGTCGAAGGGTTTTTGGTGGGTGCTGTCGTCGCGACTTTGCGACATGTCGCGATTCCGCGACATGTCGCGATTTCGCGACATGTCGCGATTTCGCAACATGTCGCGTTTTCGCGACTGTTGGCACCGCAGTGGGGGAGCCGGGGTTGACTGTCGCGATCTCGCGACATGTCGCTTTTTCGCGCCCAGTTGACTTCTTTGCTTTGTGTTGTGCTTTGGGTTGCCTTTGTGCTCTTCTCTTGTTGTGCTGTTTGCTGTTCTTGGTTGGGATGTGTTCTCTCCCGCTTGTAATTGTTCTTTGTATTAATACAAGTTTTTCATTTTTTTTCAAAAAAAAAAAAATTATACAAAATTTTACTAAGTATGTGGTCATTTTGGGTCTACATTCTGGTGCCTCCCGGGTGGATTTGCTCGCAAAGCCAATCAAATCTAGAGTCTTATCCATTGGGTCTCAGAGTCAAAACCAAACTAAAATTTGAAGTTATGTTTTAAGGAATAACTTCCATACAAACCCTACCCTCTGAAAGCACAAATTCTACTTAGAGGGAAACGGTTCATATAGAAACCATGCCAAAAACATCATAAAACCCACTTGTTCAATCATAGACTTATGTCCATAATATCAGTACTATTACTGTCTTCCAAAATTATACACAACTCTACCTCCTTTATAAGGCTTTATTTCAAAGAATGCCTTCACATAAAAATGTTGTTCTGTAGACTTCATATCTTTATTGCTTATATCTAAAAATCATCGGGGTAAAAACAAAAATACAAAACTGATGTTATATGTACAAATAGAAATGAAATTTTTTTAAGCGTGAGCCCCTCCTGGGCCTGTAAGTGCTTAATCTTATCCTTATTCTTCCACTCTCTGATTACTCTCACCGGAGGTGTCCCCCAAAAACTTGACCATTGATTCCAAAGACTGGAGAGCATGCGTCCAAACTTCTTCAGAGGGATTTGACATCTCTTTAAGTCGTTTATAAACATATTGTAATTTCCCAACATCCTCATAATTAGTAGCATTCCCTTTAATCACCAGATCTTCCATGAGATCTCTTAAATGGGTGTAACTCACAATTAATTTAGCAGCTTGTTCTTGTGATAGTGGTTCTTCTAGTGAATCAATATCAGCCTCATCTTGCAATATATCTTTGATGTTATGCTGAACTTATTCCATAGCTAACAAGTTGTGATTCTCCTTCCAGAGTCCTCAAAAATTGACCTTAATCATTTCCTAATTTAATTCAATGATCTCTTTGAAGCAATAATGCACGAAAATATAAAATGATTGTGGCATGGTGGTTATAGGGGTAGACTGCATGAAGATCTGTGTGGCGGCTTCTAGGGTGGACAGCGTAGAATACTATGGCGGCCATAAAAGCTGGATAGCCTGCCCGGATTCGTGGCGGCTACCGATTCCACCATGTAAATTCAAAAAATAAAATAAAAAATAAAAATAATGCACGAAAATATTAAGCAAATGATGATCAATCGAACATTAGGAATTGCATTCAACTTAGAAGCTTAAGTAGGTTACAAAATAGGATTATTAACCACTTAGCATTAGAAGCGCTAACGATGATTAATAATAGATTTATTCTAACAACCTAACTAAATATCATAAGATATTTAGTTATTAACCTTAGTTAACTAGGAGGTAATTCATAGAATAGTAAATATCTCCTATGGTAGAAAAGTAAATGTAATAACCTATGTAGTATAATGCAATATACTACCTATTTTACCCTAACATCCCCCCTTTATTACATTACTTTGATATACAAAGTCTACTTCGGAACAGTTCAAATTTGACACGTCCAAGTGCCTTTGTGAAGATGTCAGCAACTTTGTTCGTCGGTGGGAATGTATTGGAGCTTGATCCTGTGTTTAGGAACTTCATCACGAATGAAATGACAATCCGTGTCAATATGCTTTGTGCATTCATGATGGACTGGATTCTTGACCAAGTTCAAAACACATGAGTTGTCGCAAAACATGTGAATAGGAAGTTTCTTTGGTAGGCCCATGGTAGCCAAGATGCGACTTAACCATATCGCTTCACACATAGCTCCACGTGTAGCGTGATACTCTGCCTCTGTTGAAGATAAAGCAACCACCTATTGCTTTTTACTATGCCATGAGACAGGACCAGATCCAAGATGAAATACATATCCTGAAGTTGATTTTCTGTCATCTAGGGATCCAACATAGTCAGAGTCAGTATAACTCTGTAAGAAGAATGAGTTATTCTTCTTATACTCTAGACCATATTCTACACTACCTTGAATGTAGTGAAGAACATGCTTAGTTGCTTTCCAGTGAGAGGCCTTTGGTTCCTGCATGAACCGAGAAAGATAGTTTACAGCATAAGTAATGTCTGGTCTAGTATTGGTCAGATAGATAAGGCTTCCAATCATCTATCTATATAGCGTGCCATCTACCTATGGTGAGTCATCATACCATGATAACTGAAGCCCTGATTCCATCGGTGTTGCCTTGGGCTTGCAATCAGTCATACGATATTTTTCTACTAAAGTCTTGGCATACTTTTTTTGAGTCACCCTAAGATGATTCTTTTTCTGTTCTATCTCAAGACCAAGACAGTAGTGGAGAAGTCCTAGATCTGTCATATCAAATGACTCTTTCAAGTCATCTTTCACGGCGTTGATCAATTTCTCTGAATTTCCAGTGATGATCAGATCATCTACATATAATACAAGAATCACTATTTCAGAACCTGTGTTCTTGATATAGAGATTTGCATCAGATGGACTTCTCTTGAATCCGTGTTGTAGTAGGTGACTATCCATTTTAATGTACCATGCTCTTGGGGCTTGTTTGAGCCCGTATAATGATTTGACCAACTTGCAAACCTGTTGCTCATGGCCTTCCTCAGCAAATCTTGGAGGTTGAGTCATGTATACCTCTTCTTTTAAGTCACCATTCAGAAAGGCACTTTTTACATCCATTTGATGTAATTTCCATCCGAACTGTGCTGCCATAGCACAAAGAACTCGAATGGTGGTCATCCTTGCAGTGGGTGCAAAGGTTTCCTCATAATCAAGGCCTTCCTTTTGAGCATAGCCCTTCGCTACAAGATGGGATTTATGCTTGTCTATGGTACCATCTGCCTTATATTTGACTTTGTAAACCCATTTGCAGCCTATGGGCTTCTTTCCTTTAGGCAAATCTACCAGCTTCCATGTTTTATTCTTCATGAGGGAGTTATGTTCAGCATCCATAGCTGCCTTCCACTGAGGTTGTCTAAGGGCTTCATCAACTGTAGAAGGTTCATTTTCATCATATGAAGACATGTAAACCCTCTCCTCATCAATTTCCATATCATCTCCACTTTCTAAATCTCTATCAACAGAAAGCTCTTGAAAATCTGCACAAAGATCATCAAATGAAGTAGATGCTTCTGCCTTTCTCTATCTAGACATGCTTCGTGTCTTAGGATGATTGAGAGTGAGATCTGGTGGTGAAGTGAGTTTGGAATCTCTCATAGTACTTGTATACCATTTAGGAGGCTTTTTCTATTGTGGAGGAGTCTATGGTTGTTGCTCCTCATCTTCCAGGTATACTTGATGTAGTGTTAGATGTGAAAGCTTCATCAAACACTACATCTCTACTAACATGTATTTTCTTGGTGAATGGATCTATCAACCGATAGCCTTTTGAGAATTCATCATATCCAAGAAAAACACACTGTAGGGTCTTTTCATCTAACTTCTTTCTTTTCTCCTTAGGTATGTGCATAAAAGCCTTACACCCAAATACTCGTAGATGAGATATGGAGGGTTTCCTTCCACTCCATGCTTCTTGAGGAGTCATACCTTCAAGAGCCCTTGTGGGTGCCCTATTTAGAAGATATACTATAGTTGTTATAGCTTCAGCCCAGTAAATGTGCTCAAGATTGGCTCCCTTAAGCATACATCGAACCATTTCCATAATGGAACGATTTCTTCTCTCAACAACTCCATTTGACTGAGGAGAATAGGTTGTTGTTAACTGTATTTTTATCCCATGTTTCTGTAAAAATGAGGAAAATTATTTTGATGTGTATTCCCCCTCGATCTGAATGGAGGGTCTTTATGAAACATCTCGATTCTTTCTCAACAAGCTTCTTGAACTGCTAAAAATAGTCAAATGCTTCAGACTTCAACTGCAAGAAGAAGACCCACATTTTCCATGAGTGATCATCTACAAACAATTGAAAATACCTTTTTCCTCCACAACTAGTAGACATAGGACCACACAAATCTGTGTGAACTAACTCCAAAGGTACTTTAGCTCGAAAAGAGCTAGGTTCAAAAGGTACTCTATGTTGCTTTCCGAACAAGCAATCTGAGCACACTGGCAAAGTAGATGAAAGAGTAGGCAGTCCTTTCACCATTTGATATTTATTGAGTTCTAGTAAATACCCTGAGCTTAGATGCCCAAATATCTTATGCCATAGAGAAGTAGCCTCTTTTGTGGTTACTGCCATTGCAGTATGTGTAGAGGTAATTGCATCTAAGATAAACAAACCATGTTTGTATGAACTTGTTGCTATCTGTTTTCCTTTCTGAGTGATAAAGCAACGTTTCTTTTCTTTGTCCACTTTGAAATTGACATTCATGTTATTGTCCAGGATTTGTGGAACTGACAAGAGATTATTTTTCAATCCTGGTACATAAAGAAATTTTTGAATTTTACATTCTCCATCTGGAAGGGAGACAGAAACACTTCCTTCTCCCTGAACTCGATAGGTCTGATCATCAGCAATGGTTACCGGTCTACCTTCTCGAGCCTCAAATGTCTCAAACCAGGACTTATCGCCAGTCATATGTTTACTAGCGCTTGAATCTATGTACCAAATAGTATCCTTGTGAGAGGATTTTGTATGTGTCATGAGCACTTTGTGTGCTCGTTCAGAGTCCGAACTAGAATCTTCAGTGGCAATGTGTCCCTGTTGTTGTTTATTCTTGTTCTTTGGTTTACCTTTGCCCTTCTTTTGACCTTGTTCATTGGGCGGTTTGTTCTTAAACCAACATATTTTGGTTTCATGAGTGTCTTTATCACAAATTTTACAATATTGCTTCTTCTTCTGAATCTCTTTGCCTTTACCCTTGTCTTTGTTAGAAGAAGATCCTTTCTATTGATTCCACTTTTTCTTTCCACTTTGCTTGTTTGAGAAAAGTGCATTGTTGGATGCCTCATCTCTTTGGAGTTGATTAGCTTCTTCAGTTTGAAGCAAATTTACCAACTCTACAAAAGTCACTGTCCTCCCAGAGACTTGTAGTGAAGTGATCAACATTCTATAGGAGTCTGGAAGAGCCCTTAAAATGATTGAGGTCGGGACATTGTCTTCCACTTTTTCTCCTAAGGCTTGCAGTTTTGTTTTTATATCTGCGACTCTGCAGAGGAATAGCTCTATTGTCTCTCCAGATTTCATATGAAGAGTATGAAGTTGTGTTTGAAGGTTAAGAATTGTTGATTGATTCTTTCCTTCAAAAATGGTTGCTAGGGCATTCCATGCCTCCTTACCATTTTTAGCTTCACTTATATGAGGTTGTATGTCATCAGTAATAGCTAGCAAGATCAATAAGGAAAGTCTTTTATCCTTTTTATCATAAGTTGTCTGATCTGCTCCTGCTGATGTGGGTCTAGAATCAGTGCCATCCACTATTCCCCACATCTCCTCTACAGTTAAAATGGCTTTCATCTTAGTTTTCCAGGAAGAATAATTTGAACCTTTAAGCAGTTGGCTTTCAGTGAGATATTTGTTTATCATTGCCATGGTGAAGGTTTCAAATTTGATGGGACTAAGATGACTTTATCTTGCAGTATACCCTCAAAAGAGTATATGGAAGATCTTTAATTTGCTCTTTTTAAGATATTTAATGGCACCTGCCTTAACACCCTTAACAAGGGATGAAAAGTTTGAGGATTTTAAGCCAAACAAAATAGAGCAAATTAAAGGGGTAGGTTTTGAAAGACTTCTGATTTTGCTCTCTAGGATATTTAATGGCACCTACCTTAACACCCTTCAAGAAGGATGGAAAGTTTGAGGAAATTAAGCCAAACAAAGAGAGTTAATCAAGGTGTTTGGATTTTGACCTTTGGGTGAGGAGTAAAAAAAAATTGACTTTGTTTAACCTGTGCAAGGTGTAGCACGATTTTGAGTGAAGTTTGGGTTTTGTGAAATGCTTCTTCAATGTTTTATATGATTGTTTAATTGCACACAAAAAACATGATTGTTAGTGCAATAATCAAAACAAGAGAGCAACCCAAATTATTATCACTATAGGTGTCGGATGCAACCGAAAATGCACCTAGTATAGTCAATTTTTAAGAAAAGGTGTCGAGTAAAATCGAGAATGCACCTTTCTTACTTTGAAATATCCCCCCTTTCTCTTTACAATTTTGCAAAAAATAGAATCACAAAATATGACTTCTATCCCCCCTTAATTTTTACAAAATTGAGAAAAAAAATTCGAGCACTCCTTTCAAGACAAGTCGACACACGACCCGCGTTTGAAAGGCTTCCAGACCAGTCGACACACGACTTTGGTTTTTGTCTTCAACACTCAAGCATAAGGAGCAAATAGGTTCAAAAAATATTTCTCAAGTTTTACAACAAAAAAATGTGCAATTTTATGTCTTATATCTCCATTGTGAAGGAGAAAACAAAAGCAAATTTTGGATTTTGTTGCAAAGAAAAAATGACCTTTGTCCTTGCCAATGTGTTCAATTTCTTTGATTTGCAATAGAATTTTGAGTTTCTATGTCTTGTATCTCCAAAAATTTGTGAAGAAAACTATAGAACTTTAGAGGAATTTATTGCAAAAAAAATGAAGGTGTTGTTTGTCTCCTTTCAAAAATCTCCTAGTTCTTAAAAATGCTAAAAAAATATCTTTTAAAGTTGAATAATTTTTATAATAAAGCTTATTTTTGGAAAAAAAATCAACCATTTTGCTTTAATTGATGATTAAATCCAAAAAAAATACTTAATTATAAAAAAATACTAAAAAAATATTTAAATCAAGCATAAAAAACTTTAGGAAAAAAAAGTTGAGAGAATAGAGTTTAAAACCTTCAAAAAAGAATTTTTGGGCATCGCGCGGGCTCGAACACGCGACCCGCTGGGCCCAAGGCATCCGCCTTGGCCAACCAAGCTGTCGGAGGGCTTGGAGCAAAAGCCTCGATGCGTAGTATTTCAAGAAGCCTGCGGGCTTCCACGGGACTACAGTGGGATTTATCCCACATGCATCCCACAGGGGATGTCAAAGGCTTCAAAAGCCGTAGCACGCCCCTTGGGATGTGATTGCCTACGGGCAATCATGGTCCAACCCGATACCCTTTTGGATGCCGCCATGTGGTGCCAAAGGGTCTGTCGTGTCGTGTCATCCAGTGGCTGTCCACCACGTGTCGTGTCAAGTCATCCAATGGTTGTCCGCCATGTGTCTATCAAGTGAGGTCATCTTGTGGCTATCCGCCATGTGTCAGGTCCATGTCAGGTGGTCGGTCCAGTCAGCATCCAGGTCAGCACCTCGAGGTGCGTGCAGTCTAGAGTTGTTCGGATCTCGCCATGTGGCACAGATCTGCATGGATCGAAGGGCCTCCTGCCCTCATGGATGTCGAGGTTGTCGAGGATCGGAGGGCATGCCTGCCCTCTCAGATCTCGATGTGGTCTGGAGTGTGTGCATCCAGCTGGGAGGGGAGGGCTCACCTACCCTCTCGGCTCTCCCAGTCTATGGGGGCCACGTCCACGTGGGATCGGGAGGGTGCTCCTGCCCTCCTGATGATCCCATATGTAGACTATGGGAGACAGCGTAGGCCGATCTCGTGTGTGGTCTATGGGAGTCAGCATGGTCCCGATTGGCCAAGGATGGCCATGGGATCATGGGCTGATAGGATTCGACCTAAAAAAGTTGAGAGCCTGGTCGTGCGGGCGATCGATCGGATCATGATCACCTCGGTGATCGTGTCGATCGATCGACCCCATAGTGGGTTGGGCCCTGGCAGGTCAATTTGACCTGGCCAGCGTTTGGCCTATAGCCACTCCTGCCATTGAGCTCGCTTGTCGAGGTGGGTTCGATGGCTACCAAATGGCACCAACTCGTCCTTTGGGCGAGCAAAAAAAATGGCTCTGATGCCAATGAAGCAATAATGCACGAAAATATTAAGCAAATGATGATCAATCGAACATTAGGAATTGCATTCAACTTAGAAGCTTAAGTAGGTTACAAAATAGGATTATTAACCACTTAGCATTAGAAGCGCTAACGATGATTAATAATAGATTTATTCTAACAACCTAACTAAATATCATAAGATATTTAGTTATTAACCTTAGTTAACTAGGAGGTAATTCATAGAATAGTAAATATCTCCTATGGTAGAAAAGTAAATGTAATAACCTATGTAGTATAATGCAATATACTACCTATTTTACCCTAACACTCTTTAATCCCCCTGTCTATTATGTCAAACAACAACTAAGCTTTCTGAGCTACCTTGTGTTTTTTTACTACTATCTTGGAGGCTACCCTGGATATATTCCATTCCTTACTAGGAATTGGTTTAGTGGCATCACTGAGCCTACTACCAACCAATATGTACATTTGTTCTGCTAGAATCACCATAGGCTGTAACTCTCCAGTGATCTGATCTAAGTCCTTCTAAATGGTAGATAGCAATTGGCTGGCATCTTTCAAGTGTTCAATAATAAGTTGAAGGCCTAAACATTTTTCTTGAGTTTTAGAAAGCAATTCCTCCTTGATCCTTTTCAAACTATCTTTAGAAAATCTGGCAGACTTGGCCTTCTCAATCTGAAGTTGATGTTTTAAATTTTGAATTTCTTTGACTTGATGCTCATTCAGATTCTTTTGTTCCTCTAGCTAGTCTTTCAACTCATTAGCTTTTTGGAACCTTTCCTGACAACTCTTAGCCTCTTTCCTCATAACTTTATCCACTTCTTTCTGATCATGGAGGCCATTTTTAAGCTTTTCAACTTGTTGTTTCAACTTTTCTACCTTATATTTTGCTATATCAGTCTTTACATAAAAGAAATCCAAGTGAGCCTTGGCCATCCCTAACTCATCTTCAGCAGGAAGCTTGTCGATATCTTCTATGATTTCCTCTGCTTTATAATCTTGAGCAGTCATTTCATTTTCAGGTTTGCTTACTTGTAGAATCAAATATATTGAAATCCTTTGCCTGGTGACAAGGTTAACATACATACTTTTCCTTGTCATGACCATTCTGCTGAAAGGCCTGGTAAGCTTATCTGCCCAATAGTCATTTATACTTTGAGTAGTTTTTTCTTTTGATACAACAATAGACCTTGAAATATTATCATCCAAAGAAGATAACGATATTAAAAACATAAGGGCAGACTAATTTGTTGTTGACGGGGGTGGAGATACATTGACAACAGCATATGTTACAATGGTAGATTTTGTAACTACTACTATTGTGGACATAGGTAAATTCAGAGAAACAGGAACAGTACTGACAGTAGAAGGGATGGATGAACTTGGAACACAGTGTCCCATGGATTATGGCAAAGAAAATGGGGGCACAATGATAGTGGATACTGAAGTGGATGCATCAGAAGTGGAAGGTGGGTTTGAGAAAGGTTGTGACATAATAGAACTGACCGGTACCTCCATAGATACTGATGGAACGAGAGAAATACTGGGAGATGAAGGAGGTAAATTTGCCACATTTTCTTGTTCAGAAAGGGAGGGAAATTCTTTTGGGGATTCATGGATATGAGAAGGAGAAAATGGATTAGAAACCATACCTTCACCTACAGATGTAGGGTGTTCTTGCTCAACTCATTTTTCAAGCTATTTTTCTTGTTCAACTAATCCTTCTGTACCAAAAATAACTACTTCCCCTGCAATTTCCTCCATACTCATCTTCTACCTTTTGGAAAACTCTCTTCCTTATGTATCTGGAGTTCTCTTAGCCCTTTTACGAACTAATTGGAAAGCATCCATCTCATCTCTAGAATATTCTTCTGATAATTATCCTTGCACTCCTTCGAAAGGTAAAGATTGCTCAGTAATGGATTTTGGCTTTGTTGACGTTGCAGGAGTAAAAGAAAGTGTCTTCAACAACTTTGTCTCGAGGCTACGCTCCTAGAGCTAAATGTTTAGGCCTATATTTTTCTTCAATAACCGGGGTACTAACAAAATTTTCTTTATAACATTTCATTTTGCTCATCATCCTATCTCCTTTAGGGAATATCTCTGCCTGCTCAGAAGTAGGACTGAAAGTCCTCAATGCTTCAGTATTTGTTAAAGAAGTCCTTTGATCTGTAGAATTTTGGAGAGATTCAGAATCACCTTGGGGTTTTTCAACCATTAATATAATTTGCCTTACATCCTTGAGTTCCCAAGTATCAATATTTTCATCATATCATTTTGAAAACTCTATATCAAATTTTATTCCAAATTTAGATTCAGCTTTTCAAATTTCAACTCTCATATGCCACCAATCCATGATCTTGGCATCCTCCCACGATCCCTTGAAATCATCCTCTTCTACTTCTTCTGAATATTCCCTCTTAGACGACATGTCCTTTTTCTTTGCCAACTTTGACTTGGAAGAGGGCCTATTTTTCTTTGTAGTTTTGGCTTTAATTTTGTCAATCATTTCTTCAGTAATCTGATGATTGGGCTGGTGGTCAGGATCAAAATCTTCAATCTGCTCATAAAAATCTAACCATGGAGGTAATTGATCCATACTGGAAACATTCCACTCTAATAGGGTAGTCTCATAATTGTTTCTTCCCTGTTCAAAATGAGCCATGGGCCTTTTCTCAAATTTGTAGGCCTTATCTCTGTTCAAAGTTTTGTTTTTCGTAGTGAAAATACCATCAGTATCATAACTCCACTTTTGCGAGATATAAAACAGACCTAAACTATCTAGGTATCGATCAATTTTCTGACTTTGCCCCTTTTTCGTAATGGTGATGTCACTCAAAGTGCGGTGGGAAAGCAAAGACTTCCTTTTTCTCCCTGAACCATATCTTGAGTCAATGTATTCTGCCTGCCTCAAATATTCTAAGATAAAGAGTTTCTCCATGACAAAATGGGGCAAAATAAAAGGCTTACCCATGAAACCATATAATCTGATGACTGTTCCCTCAGTTAATAGATACCAATCCCCTTCTTCTACATATTTATTCCTCAGAACCTCTTTGGCCAGGGGTGGTAATATGGGGAAATTTTTGTACATTATTTTGAGGGCCAGTCTAAGATATTTCAAATTGAACCTCTATTAAGACTCATTGCTTCTTAAATGATTTATCTAATAGTAGACTGGCATAGGTTCCCATTTATTAGTTTTATCTTTGATTGGGATCCACGACATTCTATCTTTCACAGTGGCATAAAACATCCATACTAATATTGAGCAATACCTAAAGCAAGGAGCGTCGGAGCCCCTCTTTAAGCTTACTAACTGTTCATGAATTCTTTGGGCGAGAAATGCTAGCCAGTCAAAATAAATCACCCTTATTCCTCTTTTTGCCACCTCTTTTCGTACATCCTTTCATTAGAGATACAATATGCAACGATAATTTGTCAATCATGATCCTCTTCATAAGAGTCCAAACCCTCCAAGCAGGCCAACATAGAGAACAAAATAGGAGTTACAAATTTTTTGATAGAAATGGTAACTTCAGGCAACTCGTCCTGGGGATTGGTATCCAGTTGCTTATAGAGCCAATTCCTAAATAACTAGCCATCATTCACCCACTTCTTTGTGGAATAAAAGCCTATTTGCTCAATAATTTTAAAGGGTTTTGGTGGTACCGACGGGTCATACCCTAAGGTGAAAAGCTCATGACAGAAAGAGACAGTGATGCTAAATGGGTTTCTCCCTCGTTGGTTTTTACTACCTTCTACCGATAGAGCATCATTCTTTTTGTATCTGTCGTTCATGCTCCTTAATTTCATCCTTTCGAAGATGGTCATTTTTGTATCTGCTACCGCCTTGGCTTTGTCTAGGAAAGGCACATATGTTCTTTCATCCAGAGTTTTGAATTCTGGGACATCTTCTACAGCCTCTACGGGAGACTTCTTAGAAGCCATTTTGTAACAGTAAGATTTTTTGCACTGAGTAAGCAAGGAGGGCTTTAGAACACTACTAAGCTTCTCTACAATCTAGTGGTTGCAAAATGAATCCCATGCAATACTTCATCACTTTTATCATCTGGAATGCGCATATCATCCACCATAAATGCAATAGTTACACAACATCTTATTGGTACACTTCACCATCCCTTCCTTTATTTCTTTGGTGACTTAAAAAAATGGTGTCCCCCCTTCTCATTGGCCAAATTTTGAAATTGTGTTGCCAGCTTGTCACATCCCTTCGGCTACTCTTTAGTCCCCATGCGAGTTTGTTAGAATTGAATGTGCGAGCAATATTTAGCCTCCACGTGTCAACTTAGAACTTGTTGTTCAGCTTTGAACTGATTTCGCTCTGGCTATCTCCAACTTTGAGAGGTTCTTGGATTAGTGCCATTCTTGTTTCTCCTTTTATTGACCATTCTTATAGAATTGCCAATTTGGCTCGGACTGTGCGGGTTTGAGTGCGAAATGTCATTCCGAAGGATTTCTTACAATACTATGTGCAGAATGGAACATCACCATGTATTCGGCTAACACTTAGTCATTTTTTTGCAAATTTTCTTCTCTTACTCTTTTTTTTTTTTTAGCATTTTCCTTGAATTTCAGAACTAATTACAAAGTGCAGAAAGAAAATGAAATAGAAAGTGCAAAAAGGAGAGGGAAATTTTTGTACAATGTATATACATATGTTATAATGAGCTTATTTCTTACATATAGTAAAGCTTAAGGTGGAAACCATTCACCGGAATTGGTTGTATGTTTCCTTCTAAGTATTTCAATTGAAATACATTAGAATCCTTTGCTTCTACAATTTCGAAAGGACCATCCCAAAAGGAATCACACTTTTCATGCTTACCCAACTTTGCTCTATCCACATTCCACCTGAGAACTGAGTCTTCTACTTGAAGTTTTTTGAACCTAGCATTTTTATCGAACCATGCTTTAATGTCTGATGAATTCTTCTAAAAATGATCATATTCTTGAGTTCTGCTCTCTTCCAGTTGTAACAAGTGTGTCAACCTAATTTTTACTGGATCATCCTCCAATTCTTCTTCTGTACTGACAAGCTTAAGTTTTGGAATCTCTAGGTGAATCGACATTATTTCATCTTTTCCATATACCAGTGCATAAGGAGAATTTTTGATAGACTTTTTAATAGTAATCATGTCTGCCCATAGAGCATGGTCGAGCAATAGGTTCCAACTCCTTTTGTTACCTTCAAGAGAGTTTCTCAAAATACTTAATAGGTTATTATTTGTAGATTCTACAAGTCCATTACCTTGTGGGTAATAGTTTGAATTATTTTTAAGAGTGATGACATACTTGTTGGTAAACTCAATGTACTTAGATCCTATAAAATTAGGGTCATTATCACTCACCAAAGCTTTCAGAACTCCAAATCTAGAAATTAAACTCTCCATAAAGTTGATCACAACTTCTGGTCTGCCTTCTTTGTAGGAATAGCCTCTATCCATCTGGTAAGATAATTTGTAGTTGTCAAGTTAAATTTGTGCTCTGCTGAAGAATTAGGATTTATGACTTCTAAAAAATCTAGTCCCCATTGCTAAAAAGGCTCCTCAACTTGAATAGGCTTCAGGGGGATGTAGTATTCTTACCTTTGACACTTATCACAGACTTGGATAACTTTAAAAACATCATTGAACACAGTAGGCCAATAATAGCCCACTCTTATTATTTTCAAATATGTAGTCCTGCCTGAGCTATGGCCACCTACTGACCCTCCATGGAATTCTTCAATGACTCTTTTTTGTTGGTCCTCCTTCAAACATTTCAGGAGAATACCATCCAAGTTTCTTCTGAACAACCCTTTAGGAAGTAATACATATTTTAGAGTGTGAATTCTATACCTCCTTCTTTGAGAAGGATTCAAATCAGGTGGGAAAATTCTCATTTAGAAATACATGGTCATTTGTTCGATCCAATAAGAATCCATATTGTGAACAATCTCTACTTGATCCTCTTCTGTTATCTGACAAGTTGTCACTCCAGTCAATGCTGAAGTATCTATCAATACTTGGCATAAGGCCCTACCTCTTACCATCTTGGTGGGGTGTATTTCCACATCATACTCCTATATATTAGTAATCCAACCAACCCTTTTATCTCATAATTCACCCTGTAAGATAAAACTTCTCACATTTGGATGAACCACATACACCAGAGTTTTTCTTTGTACTAGATATTGTCTAAACTTTTTAAGTGACTTCATCACAACAAACACTTGTTTTTCAATAAAGTTATATTTTACTTGATAGTCATGTAAAGTCTGGCTCCAAAATAATACAGGGTGTTCATCCCCTTGATCATCTCTTTGGGTGAGCACCGAAGCATAACTTTGTTCAGCTCCGTAAGCAGAGAGAATAAAAGCTTTGTTGAAATTAGGATTTATCAAAACAGGGGCTATGGAAATGGATTGCTTTATGATATCAAAATCTTTCTTCCTAACCTCAGTCCACTTAAATTTTGCCTTTTTCTTGAGTAGTTCAGATATAGGTCTCACCTTCTGTGTAAAATCAGAAATGAACTTCCTGACAAAATTGATCTGACCTAAGAAATACTGCAACATATTCTTATTAGTAGGTAATGGAACATCTAGAATTGCTCTAATTCTATCCAACTCTATGGCCATACCTTCCTTTGAGACCACATGTCCTAGTAGTTTTCCCTCATGTACTGCAAAGAACGACTTCTTAGGATTTAGTGAAATACCAAATTCCCTGCATTTTTGAAAAACTTGTTCTAAATGAGACAGATGATCATTTTTATCATGAGAAAACACAGTCATGTCATCTACGTAAATCAGAATAACTTTGTTTATAAGTGTACCAAAGGCATAATCCATGGCCCTCTGAAATGTAGCTTTTGCATTAGACAGACCAAAGGGCATCCTCTAATAGGCAAATGTACCCCATTTTGTAGTAAATGTTGTTTTGTATTGATCTTGATCTTTTACCCAAATTTGGTTATATCTAGAATAACCATCCAATAGCGAGAATCTCTTTGCTCCAGCTACCACTTGTAATATCTGGTCAATCTGAGGAAGGGGATAGTGATATTTGAGGGAATCTTGATTTAGATTTCTAAAATCCACACATAGGCGTATATCTCCATTCTTCTTTCTTACGTGTACCAAATTGGCTACCCAAGTGGAATGTTTTATTGGATATATTATCCTAGCCTTTAGCAGCTTTAAAAGTTCTTCTTTCATAATGGCTTCTATCCTTATATTTACAGGCCTCTATTTGTATCGAAATAATTTAGCATCAGGTTCTAACTCAATAGTATGTTGGATAATCCTTTTGTCATAAACTTTAAGGTCCTCATATGACCAAGCCACAATGTCTTGGTATTTTAAGCACAAAGCTTTGATTTCTTTTGCTTCCTCAGGAGAACATTGGATCCCAATATTTAACTTCTTTCCTATTCCAACTTCTACCTCCTTATAGATCTTCTCACCAACCTTCATAGCTCCAACCTTCTTCCTATCTTCATTATCGAATAAACTTTCAAGGGTGACCAATCCCCTCGACATATGATTGTTTCTCAGATGGATGAAGTCTTGCTGATCTATCTCCTCCAAGTCTTCCTCTTGGACAATTGTGAGGTATGATTCTTTTATCATAAAGTCCAGAATCTATTCATCACTTTCAAAAACCTACCAAAATATTTGCTTATCTAGCACTGTAGGTCTGAAAACCATTTTAATTCCCTTGGTCTTCCTAGTCCCAAAATCCATAGGAGGATTGAAATTAGCTCCCTTTGTTTCCAATGCATCTGCCAGGTGATTTTCTTCTCTAGGCACAAAAGTTAGGTTCAGGGCATCAAATGAATCCATTAGGTCACATACTCTATTCCTATAAGCCTTTAAGTAATTATATTTACTGCTACACTTATTTCTTACCTGATGAACAATTAACTCAGAATCGCCATATATGTTCAAAATCTTAATGCCCATGCTTTTAGCTTGCATTAATCCAAGGAACAAAGTTGTTAGTCTTACAATGGCACTGAGAGGGGGGTGAATCAGTGTAGTTCTTTAAACTTGAATTTACAGCTCTTAAAACTGAAATAATGAAACCTTAAAAATAGATAAAGCAAGTATCACAAGAGAACATCACACAACACAAGATTTTAATGAGGTTCACCAATTTGGCTACTCCTCAAGAATGACTGCTTGGACTACCATCCAAATCCAGCCTTTGCAAAGCAACAACTTTACAATCAATTTACCAGCACCAACTGGAAGGAGCACCAACCCTTGATTTATCTGCACCAATAGAAAGGAGCACCATCCCCTGATTTACTAGCACCAACTGGAAGGAGCACCAACCCCTGATTTACCAGCACCAACTGGAAGGAGCACCAACCCCTGATGCCAAGCTGCAACTTGGACTTCAAATGAATCTAGAAGTTTACCAGAAAAATACCTTTGCTTTTACAAGACCTTGACTGGTCTATAGCTTATCCAATCTCTTTCACTATTTATAGAACATACACTTCTATCTACACTTCCTTCCTTTCTCTGTGCAATCACTTCGCACACTTCTACGATCTACAGTCAACCTTCACGATCGTCTTCTTCCTTTCGCGCACTCTGCTCTATTAGCAAATTCTACACTTAGCTCGATTCGACACGACTTGCTCACTTTGCACACTTCGCCATCATCTCGCCACTTCTGTGCTATCTACGCTCTTACGACCACATCTCACACTTCGACACGCATTCGACGACTTATTCAACATCTCTCAATTCTCCAAACAACCCTCCTTTTATAACAACATTTTCATGATGAAATCCTAATCTTAGTCGGCTTGTAAAACAACGATCTTAGTCGATTGGAAACCCTAATCTTAGTCGATGAAACCCTAATCTTATTCGGCTATCATCGGTCTTCGTCGACTTCAACTTAATCGTGAAAATACAACATGTCGCGATATCATGACACTTTTTCTCCTTCTCTTTCTCTTAGCTTTGGCCCGTGAGAATACAATGTCGCGATATCGCGACACTTTTTCTCTCTCTTCTTTCTTTGTCCCTCTCTCTCCTTTGTCAAGAATACAAATGTCACGATATCGTGACACTATTTTCTCTCTTCTCTTTCTCTTTGCTTTGGTCCACGAAAATACATGTCACGATATCGCGACACTATTTTCTCCTTCCTTTCTCTTGCTTGGTCGCGAAAATCGACATGTCGCGATATCGTGACACTATTTTCTCCTTACTCTTTCTCTTGTCATAATGTCGTGAAATCATGACACTTTTCTCTCTCCTCTTTCTCTTCAACATGTCATGAAATCATGACACTTTTTCTCTCTCCTCTTTCTCTTCTTTAAAATGTCACGAAATCATGACACTTTTTTCTCTCCTCTTTCTCTTCCTTATATGTCGTCGAAAATCGTGACACTTTTTCTTCGTCCTCATTCTCTTCTTTAATGTCATGAAATCGTGACACTTTTTCTCTCTCTCTCTCTCCTCAATATGTCACGAAATCGTGACACTTTTTGTCCTTACTACCTTCCTTGCAATATGTCATGAAATCGTGACACTTTTTCTTCCTACTACCTTCCTATGCAATATGTCACGAAATCGTGACACTTTTCTCTTCCTTTCTCTCTTTCAAATGTCACGAAATCGTGACACTGTCACCTTCTTTCTTCAACATGTCAGAAATCACTTTTTCTACTTCCTTTCTTCTTCCAACATGTCACGAAATCGCGATATTTTCTTCTTCTCTTCTTTTTCTTTCTTCCAACATGTCACGAAATCGTGACAGTTTTTCTTCTTCTTCTCTCTTCCAACATGTCATGAAATCATGACAGTTTTTCCCTTTCTTCTCTCTCTTCCAACATGTCACGAAATCGCGACAGTTTTTCCTCTTGCATTTTTTCTCTTCCAACATGTCGTGAAATCGTGACAGTTTTTCTTCTTCTTCTTCTCTTCGAACATGTCATGAAATCGTGACAGTTTTTCTTCTTTTTCTCTCTTCCAACATGTCACGAAATCGTGACAGTTTTTCTTTCTTCTCTCTTCCAACATGTCACGATATCACGATAGTTTTTCTTTTTTCTCTCTCTCAACATGTCGCGATATCATGACAGTTTTTCTTCTTTTGTATATGTCACGATATCGTGACACTTTTCTTACTTGTCTTTTTCTTTGATCTTTTGCAAATGGGCCACTTCGGTCTTCTTGGAAACTCACTGTCCATACTCGAATACCCTTTGAACTCCTGTCTTCTCATCTGAATAGCTTTTGAACTTCCTATCCACTGCATCAACAGATCTATCTGACTGTGTTGACAACAATGACAATATTGTTGTTGCACCTTGCTCAACAATCTCCCCCTTTGGAATTGTTGGCAACACATGTGCAATTTCCTGTAACTCTTCTCCCCCTTTGACAATAATACCAAAGGGCTATTGCAGACTCCCCCTGAGTCCATGCACAACATTCTCAGGCAAAATTGATTACACTTAGCAAAAATCATGAACATGAGCAAAAAGATAATCAAATACTTAAATGCTCCCCCTGAAAATGTGATCCCTATGGCTAGTCAATTCTTGGGAAGTTTGACCACTCGACCAATCTGTCTCCAAGATAGAATGCACCTCCACTGGTACTCTTTCTGTCATCGACACATCCTGCCCAATCTGCATCTGAATATGAAATAAGGGTGAAGTCTTTACCTTTCGGATACCATAACCCATACTCCATAGTACCCTTGATATTATAGAAGACTCTGTCTCTCTGTACTCTGTCACCTCCAAAGCTCTGTTAATGGGCTTATTAAGAACCTGCTCAATAGGCTCACATAGAACCTGCTTAACAAGCTCACATAGAACTTGTCCAATGCTGAATAACAAGCTCACACAGAACCTGTCCAAATCTGCTCTAACAAGCTCACTAAGAACTTGCCCAAATCTTCTCTAGCAATCTCACCAAGAACTTGCCCAAATCTGCTCTAGAAATCTGTCCCAACACTGTCCTCAAATCTGTCCCAACATTGTCCTCAAATATTTCCCAAAGGCCTTCTTCAAAGGCTCAATCAATCATGCTCAAGTAGTACTCAAAATGAACTCAACAATGAATGACAGTCTCAAATCAAATCCACTTCATAGAAGCATAAAGAGAATTGTTAGAGACTTAATATCTTCTATTCTCAAATCTCAATCTCAACTCAAATCAAGGAAAGTTTATTTTATGGAACTTGAACAACCACATGCATCCAATCACTTGACTAGGCTCAATCAACTCTACTCAACCAATCACCTCAATGAACAACTCTTTATCACAAACCCTAGTCGAAGCATGTATCAACCAACTCAAAATGTTTTTCTCTAACTCAAGTTCAAGTTCTTTGCACAACCAATGGGCTTCAACAACAATGCTTATAAAATATTCTCCCAAACAATAATTCCCCTTTTCTTTCCCACCCCCCCCCCAGGTTTTTCACACAACTAATGGCTTCAACAACAATGCTTATAAAATAAGGTTTAATAACAACTCTCAAACCAGAAAACCTTGAAGCATTAAACCAATCACTTTCGAAAAAGAAACCACAATCAATCCTTTTTACTCCTGTCACATGAGTCTCCTTGGGATTAGCCTGAAATCGTGCTACCATGCATACTATGCTCGGGGTGCCTATTTCAAGCCATATATCTTCAACTTACAAACCAAGTTGGGATCATCACCAAGCTGGAAACCATCTGGCTGCTCAATATAAACCTCTTCTTCAAGCTTCCCATTCAAAAATGCTAATTTCACATCTGTCAAAAAAATTGTCAAGTGACTCACACTTGTACCAACTTTTGTCCAACACTGTACCAACACTGCAATTTTACTGTCAACTCTGTGCAAGCATCAAACACAGTACCACAACACCAACCAAATCCCTTTTTACATTTTCAACTTGGTCTATGTTTTCTACAGTCACCGCTGGTCACACCTTACTTTCAACTGTTCGAATCAGAAAACAATATTTTGTTTAAACACTTCACGGCCAACTATAGTGCACCTTACTAAAACTCATACTTCTGGACCTCGGATAGGTATGATTCACAAAGCAAAGTTGCTCATCTTGATGAGCTAAACATGAATCAATGATCAAACTTCAATATTTTTCACCACAACATCATAATAGATCTAACAATCTTCACATCAATGTGTAGTTCAAATACCCACTGCTTTTATCGAAACACATATATACGGCTAGAGCAACATTCTTTCACTAACCAAATTATCTGAACTGTTATAATCCTTAACTTTGGATAGTGGCAGTAAGAACCATCACCAGTACAACAATGACATATAGCAATACTACCAATAATGAGAACTCTCAATTTAATCACCACCCTTCACGGCACTTCCACAAACAACTACATGAACTGAAAACATACTTCGACAACTATACGACAACTCCCCCTAACTACTTGCCTTTCATCCTCAGAAACCCAAACAAATACATAGGAGCATTAAAATAAAACTTTAAGATTGCTCCCCTTGAGGATGTGCTACCTGGAGTTGCTTAGTGCAATAGAGGAGTAGTCTCCTTCAGTCCAAGGAGACACGATTTCCTTTCTTCTATCTTTCTCCAAACTTTCTTGAACTCGGGCTTGGATTTTTCAACTGCATCCCTGTTTTGCACCTTTTCGTGAACTCGAACATTTCTCTTGTGTGGTTGTCTCTTGTGCATCCTTGATGAATGATTATTTTCCTTTCTTTTATGTACATGATTTATTCCCTATCTGTGTTGCGTTCTTTGCGTCTGATGAAATCTACTATTTTGCCTTAGATTAGATACAAAAGTGCTTGGACAAAACCTTGCTATGTGCCCATGACCATTACATTGAAAACATTGTACATAGTGTTCACTCAAAAACGCAGATGTATTTCTACCAGCATAACTCTTTGATTTATTATTCAATCCACAATAAGTTGCCTTGTGACCATACTGGTTGCATCTGAAACAATAGCCATTAAAAGTATTAGTATGAATAGAGTGAGAGTGATAGAACCTCTTTTGTTGTGGCTGCTTTGCTTGTAGATCTCCTTTGATATTTTCTTCCTTTTGAAGATTCAGCTTCAAACTTTTCTTGCTTCGATCCTTCAACAGTGAACTTCTTCTTCTTCGCAGAGTTGGAAGATGAAGGTTGTTCAACTTCATATCCAAGACCATGCTTATCCGTGGAGCTTCTTTGTTGGTTTATCATTTTATCTAGCAACTCTGTGCTCTTCTCGAATTTGAGATTTGTATTGGCCTCTTCTAGTTGTTTCTTCAATAAAATAATCTCTTCCTCTTGTTTGCAGCAACCAATCTCTTTCTCATTGATCTATGACTTGAGAGTTTCTTCAATCCTTTTGAATTCTTCTACCTGTACTTTCAACCTGGTTATTATTTCATTTGCATCATCAAGCTTTCTTGAGATTTCCTTATTCCTTTTTCTTTCTATCTTCAATTCATCCAGAGCTGCAATTAGTTCCTCTTTCAAATTTATTTCTGCATCAATTTCTTCTTCATCACATTTCTGTTCTTTTTCTGTTTCTCTTTTAGAATCATCCTCTAGGACTTCATTAACTTTCAGCATATATACCTCTATGTTCTCATCGTTATTCAACTTTAAAGCTTCGACCTGAGCTTGATGTGTTTGTAACTTGACCTCCTTGATCTCATCGTCTCCTTCATGAATACTCCTCAGTTTGTCCCATATTTCTTTTGCCATTTTACAACTCTTGATCTTTACCAGTTCACTGTCTACTAATCCGCACTTGATAGCATTCCTTGCTTTTGAGTCATTTTCAAATAGATTCTTATCGACAGCATCGGTTGGAGGAGTGATGGGTATTGTGTATTCATTGTTTACTGAATCCCAGATGTCGTATCCCAAAGCACAAAGATATGCCTGCATCCTGATTCTCCAGGTCGTGTAATTAGTTCCATCAAACAAAGGTGCTTTGTTTGATAAAAAGCCTTCAACCTCTTCTGGTTCAATTTTCTCTTCCACAGGAACTGAAACTGACTGAGATGCCCTTTTGGAGGAAGATCTATTCTTCTTACCCATTGCGTACTAATCCAAGATCAACCCTAGCTGATTTAGCCTGATAAGGGAACTTGGCTCTGATACCAATTGTTAGTCTTACAATGGCACTGAGAGGGGGGGTGAATCAGTGTAGTTCTTTAAACTTGAATTTATAGCTCTTAAAACTAAAATAATGAAACCTTAAAAATAGATAAAGCAAGTATCACAAGAGAACATCACACAACACAAGATTTTAATGAGGTTCACCAATTTGGCTACTCCTCAAGAATGACTGCTTGGACTACCATCCAAATCCAGCCTTTGCAAAGCAACAACTTTACAATCAATTTACCAGCACCAACTGGAAGGAGCACCAACCCTTGATTTATCTACACCAATAGAAAGGAGCACCAACCCCTGATTTACCAGCACCAACTGGAAGGAGCACCAACCCTTGATTTACTAGCACCAACTTGAAGGAGCACCAACCCCTGATGCCAAGCTGCAACTTGGACTTCAAATGAATCTAGAAGTTTACTAGAAAAATACCTTTGCTTTTACAAGACCCTGATTGGTCTATCTTCACCTTCTCTCTCTCTTTCTCTTGCAATCACTTCGCACACTTCTGATCTACAGTCAACCTTCACGATCGTCTTCTCCCTTTTGCGCACTCTACTCCTATTAGCGAATTCAATGCACTTAGCTCAATTCGACATGACTTGCTCACTTTGCACACTTCACCATCATCTCACTGCTTCTGCGCTATCTACGCTCTTACGACCACATCTCACACTTCGACATGCATTCGACGACTTATTCAACATCACTCAATTCTCCAAACAACCCTCCTTTTATAACAACATTTTCATGATGAAAACCCTAATCTTAGTCGGCTTGCATAACTAAAAACCCTAAAATTAGTAATTTAATAATTTGTGATTACATCGGTCTTCGTCGGCTTCAACTCCTCTTATCTTCTTGTCGCGAAAACAACATGTCATGATATCGCGACACTTTTCCTTCTCTCTTTCTCTTAGCTTTGGCTCACGAGAATACAAATGTCGCGATATCGCGACACTTTTCTTTCTCTCTCTTCTTTACTTTGTCACGATAATCGTGACACTCTTCTTACTTTCTCTCTCCTCCTTTAGTCGTGAAAATACATGTCATGATATCGCGACACTATTTTCTCCTTGCTCTTTCTCTTAGCTTTGGTCACGAAAATACATGTCATGATATCGTGACACTATTTTCTCCTTGCCTTTCTCTTGCCTTTCGCGAAAATACATGTCACGATATCGCGACACTATTTCTCCTTACTCTTTCTCTTTGTCATATGTCATGAAATCGTGACACTTTTTCTCTCTCCACTTTCTCTCATCCAAGCACATGTCACGAAATCGTGACACTTTTTCTCTCTCCTCTTTCTCTCTCAATCAATGTCATGAAATCGTGACACTTTTTCTCTCTCCTCTTTCTCTTCGATACATGTCATGAAATCATGACACTTTTTCTTTCCTCTTCTCTTCCTATAAAAAAATGTCATGAAATCGTGACACTTTTTCTCTCTCCTGCAATATGTCATGAAATCATGACACTTTTCTGTCCTTACAACCTTCCTTGCAATATGTCACGAAATCGTGACACTTTTTCTTCCTTACTACCTTCCTATGCAATATGTCATGAAATCGTGACACTTTTTCTACTTGCCTTTCTCTCTTCCAACATGTCACGAAATCGCGACACTTTTCTTCTTCTCAACATGTCATGAAATCGTGACACTTTTTTTTCTTCCAACATGTCATGAAATCATGACAGTTTTTCCTTCTTCTTCTCTCTTCCAACATGTCACGAAATCGCGACAGTTTTTCTTTCTTCTTCTCTCTCTTCCAACATGTCACGAAATCATGACAGTTTTTCCACTTCTTTTCTCTCTTCCAACATGTCATGAAATCGTGACAGTTTTTCTTTCTTCTTCTCTCTCTTCGAACATGTCACGAAATCATGACAGTTTTTCCTGCTTTTTCTCTCTCTTCCAACATGTCACGAAATCATGACAGTTTTCCTACTTCTTCTCTCTCTTCCAACATGTCACGAAATCGCGACAGTTTTTCAGCTTTTTCTCTCTTCTCCAACATGTCGCGATATCGCGACAGTTTTTCCTTTGTTGTATATGTCGCGATATCGCGACACTTTTCTTACTTGTCTTTTTCTTTGATCTTTTGCAAATGGGCCACTTCGGTCTTCTTGGAAAATCACTTGTCCAAACTTCGAGTACCCTTTGAACTCTTGTCTTCTGCATCTGAATAGCTTTTGAACTTCCTGTCCACTGAAACACCAGATCTATCTGACTGTGTTGACAACAATGACAATACTGTTGCTGCACCTTGCTCAACAAAAGCCTCGTATTCTACAACATTGTTGGTACATGACCATGTCAGTCTATAAGAAAAATTCTTCATTCCTTCAGACTGTGATTGTAAAACCACACCAACCCCCGCACCATTTCTACATTTAGCACCATCAAAGTGCATAACCCATGTTTCATTATTTCTTAGGGATTGATTAGAAATAGTAGGGATTTTCTTTTCCAATTAATTTGTGATGTTGTATGTACCCATACCAATTCCAAATTTACTGTAATCTTCTTTGAAAGGTAACTCATTTTCAATGTCTAGTTCATCAATATTTTCTACTAGCTCAAATTCCTCCAAAGGGTTAAGGTTGCACATATCTTCTTCAATTTTTTCAATATGATAAGCAACTGGTTTTTTAGGAGTTATCCTTATCCTCTTTCCCTTGAAATGCATTACCATGCTAGAATAATCCATATACATACATCCTCCTAGCTTTGCAGTAAATTCTCTTGAGAGAAATAACCCAAAATTGGGTTCTAAATCTACCTCAGGGGCTTTGTGCAACCTCATCAGTACATCTTTAATAACCCCAAATGTCTTGACAGGTGTCCCATATAACTGTAACACTCCAGGACAAGATCGGGTATATTCCATACCCATTTCTTCACAGAATACCTTAGGCATAACTGTGGTTGATGCTCCTAAATCAATCATACCATTTTGGACTACCCATCCCTCCATTCTTAGGGATATATAAAAAGGGGGAGGTTTGTTCTTTAGAACAGCAGGTGTCATTTATTTCTTTTCTGATGGTATACTAAGGATGGTAGTGGCTGGTCTATTCTGGGGATTTTTGCTGAGGGAAGCTTTAAGCAGGTCAATATGGCCCAAGATGAAAAGGGTATCATATAGGCTAGCTTTTGATGGAATCATCTTCATCTCTTCCAAAATGTTATACTCAGACTTGGTTAGGGATAGTCTTTACAGTCCTCTGTTTGGCTCACCATACCTCCTTTTGTATTGTTGGGTTGCCTCTAACCTTTATATTTTGGTAATAGAGGGGAACCTGAGCCTTTCTTGTTCTTCACCCTTGGATTTCATTCTGTCTCCTTCTGTTATTATTTTTGGATTTTTAAGGAAATTATCAGTTTTCTCTTTTCCCTTGGCTTAGGGAATAGGAAAAGTATCACTGTTCTAAGGAGGAAAGTCAACCTTATTTTGAGAAGGGACCTAGAATTGTCCCATCTTCTGAGGGTCTACTTGTAAAGCTTTGTTTCCATACCTTGTCATAACAACAATTGGTCTTTCTTCCTCCAACTCTTTTCCAACCATGATTTGATCAGGGTGCCATAACATATTAACTCTCCCTTTTTTATTTCTTTCAACTTGATCCATGGCTTGTTGAACATGGTGTTGATACATCACACAAGACTGTGAGTCATGGGGGTCGTTGCATACTAAACACCAGACATTTGCAAGAGTGGTATCTGCAGAACTTTTTGGATATTCATATGCTACATTCACCCTAACCTCGGTACTGTTACTAGGGCCAAACATTTGATCTTTGTTTACATATGGGAATCTCCTCTGTTGTGACCTTTCCTGATCTCTCTTCTCCATTGAATTCATTCTGTTACTCAGAGTTTTCATGGTATTTTATATGTCCAAAATAGCAGATAATTCTTGAGAAGGTTGAGAATAAAGAGGGGGAAAAGAGGGTATGGAGGACACAGGTTTAGGTCCAGGAATCAAATTTATCTTAGGGGTTCCACGTAGGAAGATTTTGCAGATTGCTCATGGCTACTACTAGTTTCTGAGTTGTAGGGCAACACGATATTTATGAGAATTCTTCCTACATTGATCAGGATATTCTTGGCATGTACTGTTGCATTATAAACTTGAGGGAAAGTTTCAATTCCAGATTGTTGTGTTTGCAGACCTAGCTCTGTTCCCAGGGCACAAATGTAAAACATATAATTCAAAAAAGAAGTTGGTCTAATAGTGGGGGGAATTATCTTCTATGTTCTACTAAATCTCAAATTAAAGTCTAAGACAGTTTCTTGCTGAGTTTTTTGCATGGCTATAAACTGATTCAATAGAGAAAAGGGGTCAATAGATTCATTAAATTCTTCTATGAATGGCTCAACCAAATATTGCCATGAAGTGATAGAATTATCTTCCAGAGTTTTGAACCAATGCAATATCTTTCCACGAAAGGACATGGCTAGAATTTTGACAATAACATTTTCTTCTTTTATGTTGTGGATTACTGCCAGATTCAGAATATCTTGGTAGTGCTTGTAAGCTGTTTTCCCAAATCCATCATATGTGCGGGTTTCCTTAGACACAGCCTAAGGACTGGCATCCATTTGTGCAAATCTAAGGGGCCTAGTTTAATCCCAATTAGGGTACTTCTGTAGTGGTTGATTGGGAGCCACATTTTGTGCCATATTTATAGCTATAGGTCTTCTTGGGGGATTTGTTGGGTTTTCTTCTATAAGTTCTTCTTCAATAAAATATTGATCTAAACTTCTGATAACAGCAGCCCCTCTCTGAGGTAACTCACAATGAAAGAAAGAATCAGGGTTGTTCCTCTTATAATACCTGGTATATATGAAAGGGTACTAGTCTACAATACTTTTTTAGGGTCTTCTGACCAGGGAGTCGCCAGGTGGACTTTCTTTTCTTCGCTAATAAGGTCAAGAATATTCTTCAAATCTTGATTCGTTCGGGATGAGATAATATGAACTCTTCTAGATGGTTTTCATGTTCCTTGTGAACGGTCCCACTAAGCGTGCCAAAAACTGTTGGGCATTGAATTACACCAAGTTTTACTTGATACTGTGGTTGTTTATCTTCCTACTTTTTATTTAGGCTTGCACCCGCTAGCTATAGCTCAACACTCAACATTAGAAGGACCAAAACTGGGGTTTCTGATCTAACCTCCAGAGTAGGCTGGTTCCTTGTCAACTTAGCATATTGTTGACACAATTATGCTCAATTAGGGCTTGGAGTTTAGGGTAAGAGAAGGTTAGGGTTAGAGAGATGTAGATATCAGTGGACATATAGGTTAATAGCATTGCATCACCATAAAAATCTCCCAAAACATATATTAAAGACATAGATCAACCCTTATCCCAAGATAGCTCGTTTCATATATTAAAGCATAATAGAGAAAGGTTATAGTAAACAATTTCAATATCCAGGAAATGATAATCCAAATAGCAGAATTCACCAAAACTAGATTTTACAAAAATGTACTTACTAATAACATAGAACAAACTTCAAAGCAAATTTTAATTACTCATAACAACTAGTAATCCAAGATAGGCACAAACTAACCATCTAAGTATTCACAAAAATACAACTATGAAATCCGAACCTCTAACATCAAGCATGGAAACGCAGCCTTGAGGTGAAGATCAATGTATTGCTCTTTGCATTCAGCTCTTCAGAAATATTTACAATGGTACAGGTATATTCGACCCTTCAAAATGAGGTTTCGACCTTTACTTATAGTTTTTTATATTACAAATCAAGAAAAAATACATCAAATATTGTTATAACAGCTCAGCAAAGAACTTAGCTGGCATTAGCTCATTGGTCAGACCCCTAGGAAATCTGTTGAAATGGAAACTACCATGGCAGCACGAGTTCTTTACAACTTGCTAGTTGCTCATTAGACCCACTTTTGTAGATCTTTCTTGGGAGTAGAGCGCCACTGTCGATCTACAACTGCCTCTGATTTGATCTTCTTGGAAACTCTCGATGCTTCATCTTTCAACTAATTTGTTACAGTTTTGGTATAGGGACATCCTTTTAAATGGCCCAAATTTAATAGACTAACCTCCACCATTGATCTTCTTTATCCCATGGTCCAGATTAGATCCGGTATAAGCTGAGAGCCCATTCGCTAGATGACGTCACTTTAATTAGCAACAGAACATCCATTTCGAATCTTGGAAATTCAAATCCTGAATCCACTCTGGGACCCTTATCTTTTACTTTATCCTTTCCAATCTGCATTAAAATGATAAAGACGTCACCTCTTCCTTGTAACTTTTATGGATTCCATTTCGGATAGAATGAGCGTCTTCCTCAGTTCGGATCTAGAGTCAAGTTCTTACATCATTCTGCCATTTCGCCTTATCTTCATTTCAGATAGAAAAAGACTCATTCATTATCTGGATTTTCAATCCACACTTTTCCTCTGCTTATGTCATCTCCTTGAGACTTTTGTGGATTTGAGGATAACGCTAATCCGAGACGGGGAGCAAAAAGAGTTTATGAAATCGGGTATATGTGCAAGGGCCATTTCGCACTTTTTTTTCTATTGACATCACCATATTTCACAAACTTTTATGGATTTTGCAATCCTTCTTCAGTCCAGACCCAGAATGGAGTTCCCCGGAATCATTTTAAACAAGCAAAACTGCATGACTATTGAGCGGATTCGTCTTATCAACCTTGTTCCAGAGCGGAATGTCAGCTTTATCACTTAGTAAAAATTATACAAAATTTTACTAAGTATGTGGTCATTTTGGGCCTACAAGTCCTTTTTCCTTGAAGGTGTTCTCACTCTAGCTCATACTACCAATTTTGATTATATCAATTTCTAAGAAGTAACATCTCCTTTTGAACTTTTTTCAAAGTATGTGATATGCCTTGCATGTTTCCAAAATAAAATTATTATCCCTCTTGACTAACTTGCTTTTTTAGCTAATATACAAATTTTGTTTACTTGTCGACCTATTTACACAAAATTGTGGTGTATCTCTATACATTAGCTATAATTGATTCTTCATCTTTTGCATCTAAATATATAATGACCCAACTAGATAGTGCCAAATTTGTGCTTTTTCCTCTACAATTCACCTTGGGATTTATAACTAATTATGACAGCCAACAAGGTTCTACCAATAGCTTGACTTTGAACCTATGTCAAAAACCCAGGATGCTCAAAACGTGGTATTGAAAATCAACACCAATGTCTTTTCTTTGTTGATTGAATGGCCAATTACCTCTTAATGCACATTGGTCTATGTAGCACATCCCATATTATCTAGATATATCCAAGTTATATATTAGTTACCACTATGGTGTACAATCTAGAATACTCTTGAGCAAAGTGCCATCTCTCTTTTTGTTGTCCTATAATCTTCAAATTTTCTTGTTAGAACATGTGGTTGGCCAAATAATACAATGAATCATAACTATTCTATGAATTGTGCCAATTCTTTATGTGAAATCCATGATGTATTAGAGCCACTCAAGACAAGCCTATTATCTATTGGTTCTTGCTTCTTTTTTAACTAGTTGATTATTTTTATTTTGGTTAGATGTATGTTCTTTTATTCTTGATAATTCCCAATGTGATAAGGCCAAAGCTTTTTAGCTTAAACGTGAACCAAATTTTGAATACATGGAATAATTATTTGAGCTTGTGCTAGATATCCTATTTATTTTAAGGAATCCATGGACAAGTTCATCCAAAATATTGGTGGCAAACCGACAACCACCACATCTTGAATTGTTGCTAAATCTAGCAACCTATGCAATAAAACTAGGACTTCTTTGTTGACTCCTACTGTGTGACCCTGAGGAGCATGCACAACCACCCCACTTGCAGTTATTATTTATTATATCAAAATGGAAAGACACAAAGCAAATATGTGTAACTCAAAAATAAAAATAACAAAGAAATATCCTCTTTTTATTGATTTAAAAATGAATCCGGCTACATATTCGTCCCTCTAAGGGATACCTAGTTCGATACAATGGATTACAAGTGGAGCAATGGTGAAATAAATATCCCCTCGCAAAGGGGTGGTGCACTTTCGCAGGCTTCTCGATCTCACACACAAACTTGTGTTAGGGCTTACAGATGCCTCATTCTCCTTCTCTCGTCCAGGAGGGATCTTGTGCTTTGAATGTCTTGAACTGGTCCTGTAAACCTGTGGCCTGCATACATAGAAATAACAAAGTACACTTAGTAGCCCGGGCTGCCTCCCTAAATGAGGTTGTTAGTATCCAATCTGATAATCACGGTAAATAAGCATAATATGATTAAATACAATGAGACTAATGAAAAATGTGTGCATACCTTAGGGAACAACAATGGAAATGCATAAAGTAAATCAGATCTATGCTAGAATTAAATATTGAAATATAAAGCAATCAGATCTAAGCTAGAACAAAGGAAAATAATGTTTAAACCATAGGTTATGCATATAGGCCACTGTCCAAGACAACGACCATGAAATAAACCTTTCTTATCCTGATCCAAGGGTTGTAGCACTAGATTCTCTGCTCTGATTGATGTTCAAGGGTCGTTGGTTGTGTCTGGTACACTGGATGGCAGTGAAGAACAAATGGATTTAAATAGTTATCTATCTAGAAATTGATGTTGAATTGGGTAGATCTCTGCTACTCCTCCAAGGGGTATGAAATCTCTCTCTCTAAATTACTATAGATTCGTTGCACAAAATTTCTCACATTCATGGATCTTTGCTTTGCTTGGGAGAGTCCATATGTAGACTTCCCTCTCTTTTAGATCTGAATTTGGATCTTGGATTCCTAGAGAATCCAAGCTCCAAATTTGCATGCAACTGACCGTCCCGAGTGGAAAGCATCAGTCATAATTCTACATTGAAAGGGCATTTAGGAGGAACTCTAGGAGTTCTATGCCAAAATCTACCCATAAGCATACAAGGTATAAGCAGACTACATGATTTGGGCCTGTATTCATAGCTAGACTATGTATGGTGCTAGCCGCTTTTAGGATCAGTGGCTAGGTGTGGTCGTTGTCATCTTCAGCAACCAGATGTGGCAGCCACTCTGCTTGAGAACGGCTAAGCCTGAATGGGCTAGAACTACCCTTTTTGAGTTGTTAAGACCACTACTAGCTCTTGGATAGGTCCAAGATGATTCATATGGTCTCTGAATGTTTCCATATGGGTAGTCTCCTAAACATGATGTATTTTAGGTGTCTATAGTACCCTTTTTTGGGATGCATTGTGGGAAAACACAATGCGAAGCAAAAATAGATCACCTAGGGCCAAATTTTAGGTTGTATGATGATCATTGATCTAATAAACATTGGATGCCCCATTCATGTAGAAGGTGTGAATCCTAGAATCATTGATTCCAACAGGGTGGAAGGCTTAAATTTGTAAAAGCTTACACATTTCTAGCGGAGATCGGGTAGCTTTAGTACTACTATAGATCCGAAAGGAGAAGAGCTACAAGCTTAACTATCATGTTTGCTTTTTTCCCCAACAAAGGGTAAGCTTATGATAGTTTTTGGAAATGATTCATAAGACAAATGTAATTTGACATGATCGAGTGATATTTTGTTGATTTTGATTATGATTGTTTGAAATTTTGACTACCCCCTCAAATGATGAGTCGATGAGAGAAGGAAAATGAATAAAGCGACGATTCACTTGACCAAGATGAATGATTTGGAACCCTTTTTAGGGGTTCACTCTGTTTTTATAGGGCAGATCCCATTTTTGGTTTTATCTCAACCATTTTTAGTAATTGTACATTCCTATCCCATGGGGTAGTTTGGCCGCAATGGCCTTCTTAGGGAATTAATATAATAACAATTCTATTTTAGCTTGTGTTGAATAACTACATTTGATAATTTGGTGCAAGATGTTATAGAAAAATGAGATGAATCCTTATTCCTGTGGGGCAGTCCGAACACCATGGCCTTCTTTGATATTGAAGTGACACGTCTCAATTCGACCATAACTAATTTTTCCCAAGTGCCCTTATGGTATTTTACTCATCTTACCGGATTGCATGGAGCGCAAGTCACTGCAACCACCAAGCGTATAGAGAGAATAACTGGATACAAGGATCACTTGAGATTTTTGTTGTTATTTGATTTTTGTGTTAATTTAATTTTTATGATGTTTTTGGCTTTTGATTTATGTTATTTTTTTGGTATTTGTGCATTTTTTGATTGTTTTGTATTGATAGATGTGCTTATTGGCCCGTTTTGAGGAGCTTTGTGGTGAGAAATTGAGTGAATTTCTCCTTGTTTTTATCCGTTGTTAGGTCCAGTGACCCCTCATTATCTCTTCGTGGTCGTTCTCAAGTTCAACGGCCAAAAAGTGCAGGTCATTGATGCCAGCAATGGTCGAGGCTCAAATTGAAAATTAGGGTTTTGAATTTTCATTGTTGCCAGCTATCAATTGCACTTTTTGAGCTCTGAGGTGAGAAAGAGCAATTGTGTTATAGAGTGCTACCAAATTTGTTGCTGACTTGGATGCCATGGTCGATCAGGGGGATGCATCTACAAGTAGAGGAGATGAAGCTTCATGGGTACTTTGCCACACCCTAATCTTGTTTATTTAATTCGATAAAATGAACCTAATTAATTAATTTGGTAAAGGAACCTCACTAAACCCGTTGGAAATGAACCGAACTTGTCAATAGGTCTAGGTTAAGGTTAATTTTAGTGGGTTTAGGCTAGTTTTAGAATTTTTCATTTTTTTTGTGATTTTTGGCAAAGGGGAACATCGTTGGCGTGTTGCCCATTGGTCACTAATGCTCAGACTGGATTAAATGACCCAAGAGGGGGTCGTTGTCGTTGTCAGCAACCAGTTTAAATTCCAATGGTCAATTTTTTTATTGTTGGAGGTTGGTCATTGTTGGCTTCAGTGGCTACTTCATGGCCACTCCTAGCACGAGCAGTTATGAGGCCTTAGGCTTATTTTTAGATTTTTGAATTTTTAAGCAATTTAATTGATTTTTTTGCAATTTTGACATGTATATCTTTATTTTTTTGAATTTTTAGGTGTATTTAACCATTATGCTTATTGCCTTAGGCTCATCATAGATTATCTTGCACCATTTTTAGGATTTTATTGCTTTTAGATTGTAATGGCATTTAATTTAGGCCTTTATTTTGCACTCTTAGATTCTATCTACATGGGCTCAGGATCCAAAATTGCTTGTGTATCTTCTACCCAACATGGATGATACGGACTAGGGTTGGCTTGATGCTCGTAGGCTCTAACATGTCATTAGGCTTTCGACGATCATGTCGGATCAGGTCTACCTCACTGCTTTAGCACCTAGATAGGACTGTAGGACTAAACCCTTTTATCTCCCCAGGGGTGAGATGACCATCACACTGAAAGATATCTATAAGATATTCCAGATCCATTTTGATGGAGTACCCATAGTGTATTACCCTATTGATGTCAGATATGCAGTCTTTTTGAAGGTCTTTGGAGCACATGCAACTACTGCATTCCAGAATACCAAGTCTGGTGGGATTTCTATGGCTTGATATGTCTTTTCTCGAAGACACGTCATCTTGTTGATGGTTATCTATAATATTCTTTTACTTGACTGCTCCGTAGTGAGGTTCCCATAGAACCTTTTGGCGATAGTTCAAGACTTGATGAATAGCATAGAGCCTATCATTTATGCTTGGGGGAGTGCATTGCTGGCACAATGCTATGATGAGTTGTACCAAATTTAGTGTTATGGATGGGCTAGCATTTCTTGCAACTTGCTCCTCTATATCTAGGTATGGGATCACATCAGGGTGGACCGCCTAGGAGTACTGCTAGTTGGATTTGCTGAGATAGTAGATGCAGCCCAGTGTTACGGGGGTAGGTGGCTCCGAGAGTGTGAGGAGCACAAGAGTTAGAAGTTTGTTGGGGAGATATCTCACTATACAACATATTTGATTGGCCTACAGGCCAATGATATTATATGGAGTCAGGGTTATGCACAAGCATGAAATATCACAAATTGGCTCTATTTAGGATTTTTAAAATTTTGAAAAGGCTAATTTTGGATCATTTCATTGGGGCCCATTCGCCCAAAATTTATGGGATGAAATTTTTTTGGGGGTAAATTTGCCCGTTGTTAATAATCAGGCACCTAACTTTATTTTAATTTGCTGACCTCAAATTACATATGATTTTGATTTTCCCGCCCAATTCGTCTTCAAATTATAAATGATTTTATATTTTCTGCCCAAATCACCTTCAAATTATAAATGATTTTATTTTTCCTGCCCAAATCGCCTCATATACTACGTGTATATATACTATACTAGGTACCGATAAACATACATCGAAAATACTCTAACTCAAAAATAGCTTTGAAATAATGAAAAACTTGAGAAGGTTGCAGAGGAGTGTCGATCGACACAAGACGATCGGTTGCAAAGCCGTGACTGTCGAAATAAATCGATCGGTTACATACGAGTGTCGATCGATGCAAGACAATCGGTTGCAGATTCGTGTCTATCGGCATAAGTCGATCGACTGTAGAGTCATGTCTATCAATATAAGTCGATCGATTGAAGAGTCATGTCAATTGGCATAAGTTGATCGGTTGTAGAGCTGTGTCTATCGATAGAAGTCGATTGATTGCAGAGCCATGTTTTTTGGTAGAAGTTGATCGGTTGTAGAGCTGTGTATATCGGTAGAAGTCGATCGATTGTAGAGCTATGTCTATCAGCATAAATCAATCTGTTGTAGAGTCATGTCTATCAGTATAATCTAATCGTTTGCAGAGTCATGTTTGTCGATATAAGTCAATCGGTTGCAAAGTTGTGTCTATCGACATAAGTCGATTGGTTGCAAAGTTTATCGATTGGAATTTTCCTATCGATTGTAGAGGTACCACTTGGCATTGGTCTATCGGTTGTAGAACCGTCTTGATCATATTTAGTCAGTTGATTGTAGAGGTGTCAATCGACATTCGTCTATCAGTTGTAGATATGTCGATCGACCTTGGTAGGTCGGTTGCAGATGTGCCTATCATAATTAGTGTGTTAGTTGCAGGATCGTGTCGATCAGCTTTAGGTTGTTGGTTATAGTGTTTTTGGCATAACTCTTCGATTGTAGGGACGTGTGGTCGACATTATGTTGCTTGTAGTGACTATGGATCGGTATAAGTCGATCAGTTGCAGGGAAGTGTTTATCGATAAAAATATATCGGTTGTAGAGGATTCACGACTAAAAATTGATAGAGTATTCTTATTCCATTGTTCTTTTATCCAAATCTTTTTTTCTACAGTTTTATAGGCACTATAGGTGAACTATACGCAACAGTGGTAGACAACTATCAATGTCATCTAGTTGTGTGTCAGGAGTTTGTTAGAGACTACTTCTTGTCTCTTAGAGTATGTTTCATACACAGTGTAGAAGCACTATCTGCAACTCTGGTCGATAAGTATTCCCTATCATGTTGTGTGTTAGGATCATATGTTCGTCTTGAGAGATGTTTACTATTTTTCTTTAAATTCATATACATTTCCTAACATCTAAAGGTTTTTCTTTACAGATACAATTTCACCTACTGAATATGGAAATAAGGGAGGCCAATCTTCTTGTAAAAAGATAATTCCAAAATATTTTATACCAAAATGCAATGAGACATCAATCTCTACAGATTCTACACAAATTACAGGTACAAACACCTTTTACCATCAGTTTTCTAAAATTTTTGTTCTTCTTAAATGTAAAACCTTTCTCTATTAATAAATAAATGGTTTTCTGCTTATCTACCTCTTTTTAAATGCTTTCTAAAATTGTATTCTGTTAATTCTTTAAAATAGTGTATTTTTTACAACAAAAATGATAGAGAACACCAAACATTGAATGCAGTTAACATTGTCGACCCTGATGTGCATTCACTCAAAGATATTTTAGAAGATGAGATGGGACCACATGATAATTTTCCTAATAACGACATTCAACAACCACTTCAAGAGATTTTAAATTCAGACACATCAACCGAAAAAGAAAATGACAGTATAGTTAAAATTCAGACCTCTAAGGAATATTCTAGTCAAAAATCTAAACGTCAAAAGATAAGCGAATGGACTATTGGAAGGAATTTTAAAAATGAATGGGCATGATTATACCCCTTTATTGAGCGAGATGAGAAATTGAATGTGTGTAAATATATTATTTGTACATGGAAGATGGGAAAGGATCATTTATTACAAAATAAGAAAGACATAATAGAAAAAACACTGTAGGAAAGTTTATATCAAAGAAATACGAAGTGATGGAATAATTAATAGAATTCATAGGTGGAAGGATGCAACAGAATGTATGCATGTGAGATATGCTCTTGAATATGATAAAGCAATGAAACAAAAAAAAACTCTCATTAAGAAGGGTGGAACAATCAAGGCACAATTTCAAAAAGTTAATAATACTTTATCAGCCTCAAAGAAATTACAGTTTGCTATTGTATATTCTAAAAAAAGGTTGACCCATGTCTGATTTTGCTGATTTTAAGAAAATACTTCAACTAGCCAATGTAGAAAACCTTACTAGTTCACATTGGTCAGATCAAAGTGGTTGGGAAATGGTAAAATGTCTATCACTGGTTGAGAAGGAAGACCTAAGAGAGAATGTGAAACAAGCCAAATTTATTTCACTTTCCATTGATGAGGTAACAGTTGTTGACAACACATCTTGGATTTGCATACATGTTTACACATTCAAAAATCATTTGAGACAACCTCATTTACTAGCACTACATAAGATGATTAAAAATTGTAATGCGAAAAACATTTATAATGTTGTTGTAACCATTTTAAAGAATATTGTTGGAATGGATGAAAAGGAAATTGCCACAAAGTTAATTTGTGTTGGAGCTGATGGTGCGGCTACAATGCAAGGACAAAGGAATGGCCTTTGTGTTAGTCTTCAGACTTCTATTAACCCATATCTGATTCCTATTCATTGCATGGCTCATCAAATGAATCTTGCATACAAAATTTTGATCAATTTTGATAATGTAGCCAGAGTGGAAGAACTCGTCCATGATATACACTCGTACTTTTCATGCAGTCCAAAAAGGTTTGTAGAGTTTCAACAGTTTTCTCTAGGTGTAACGAAAGGCAGGAAAATGTTAAAAGATGTGGAAAACAGGTGGATTTCACTGTTTCTTCCTACAAAAAGGGTATTTTCATAATATCAATCCTTGGTTGGGTTTATGTATGCACATCGTAGAGATGTTGACAAGGAAAAATATTTGCTTTTTTGTATGACTGAATTGGAAACTCTTCTCACATTATGTGGTATTCTACCAATGTTACAAGAAATGAATACTATGATTAAACTTGCACAGGAAAAGGTAATTTATATTGTCGATTTCATGAGGATGAGAAAACAAATATGTATGGTTATTGATAGGATTTATTTATCCAAAAAATATTTTGAGGATCCCAAGTTTGATAGTTGGAATACGTTAATTAATGTCAATAAACCGAACAACTTTTTAAAGTTCAACATCAACGATAATCTTTGTATTGCTATCCATGGAAAGTTGATTCTTGTATACAATTTTGAAAAGCGATTAAATACTCTGACAGATGATGTTGAAAAAGTGCCCGTTACCCATTCCGGATTAGATGAGGTTTTGAATAAATTGAAAATAATTGCAAATGCATTAACAAGTGAAATAAGAGATCGTTTTAAGAGAGATGAGACACTTGAGGCCATGGTTGTTGTTAATCCTAATTTATGGAATCCTTGTGGTGACCAAAGTAGTAGAAGTAAGTTGTTTGTAAAATATATGGGTAATCTTATGAAACATTTCTCTAAAAGTGTGGAAATAAATGGCATTGAAATCAATGGTATTCTAAACAAAGATATTTTGAGACATCAGTCAACCAATTTTGGAATAACAATGGATAATCAAATTGCACAATTCAAAAATCCACATGAGACTGGTTCAATCATGCATTTCTAGCAAAAATTGTATCGAAGTAGTGTCTTGCAAGATACTATGAGTGAATACTTTGTTTTATATGAATTATGTCAGACAATGATTTTGAGATCTATTGAAGATGAAAGGATTTTCAGTGCGTTAACTTTTTTTAAATCAAAATTTCGTAACAGGTTGGACAGAAATTTGGAAAATTTATTTGAGAATATATGTGTCATTGTACGAGGTGGGTAAATTTCCCTATGATAGAGCGTTGACATATTGGAAGTCCCTAGAAGAAATAAGAGGTCTCTCTAATATGGTTGATAATTATGAAAATGATTCAGCTAGGGGTGATGATGAGATTATGGAAACGCAGAATTCACAGATTCTCATTTCTTGTGGAGAAGTTGATAAAGCTTTGTATTACCTTCCAGAAATGTAAAAATTGCAATGATTATATGACAAATTCATATAATCTAATATATTTTTATTTTACCTAGGTGTTGTAGGTGAGTTGGAGAGGAGAGGGAAATCCTCCAAGAGAGGTCCCAGGTTCAAATCTCCACCCTACCAAAAATTTGAATTGGGTATCCAAAATCCAATTGATAATGTTGGTGCGGGTAGGGTCGGGTGCGACTCCCGGGTGACTTTGATAGTGTAGAACCCCCTATTCGTGGTCTCTCAGACCAAGGCAGCCCCGCAAGGGGTTTTTCACTTTAAAAAAAGAAATATATATATATATATATATTCGGATTTTAAATCATTTTCTAAAATTTTAGTGATTTTCATATTAACAGTGATTTTCCAGATTTGAAATATTTCATATTATCAAAGATTTTTTGTATTTGATTTGTTGTAAAATCTTATAATATTTCAATTTTCAATGATTATGCATGTTTGCTTTTTAATGTTATGAATTGTCTATGTTTTCAAAATTTATGTTGTATGCTATAGCTTTGAGTAAGTTGAAAATTTGAAAACCATGTATACGTAATGATGCTATGCTATTGAACTAAATGTATATGTTGAAAAAAAATAGTTATTTTTCCTTTGAATTTAAATGTATGTATCATTAGTATCATTAGTTGTATGATATGACAAAATATAGTGATTTTTTATGATTTATTCTTTGTCATTGAGCAAACCGTGTATGCATATTAATTTTTTTTGTATATATGTATGAAAAATGCATGTAGTATATTATTCTAGATATGAAAAATGAAAAATTTAAACCCATTCATAGATATATCAAAATTACCATATTCATTTTTATACAACTATAATGACTAACTATGAGTATGAATGCACTGAAAATTGAAACCCATTCATAGATATATCCTTCGTAAACTCACTTGAAAAATAAAAACAATATAGCTTAACAGAAATGAAAATACTCCCTTTTATAATACAATAGGAATGAATATGAATAAACTAAAATTTAAACACATGCATAGATATATCATTCGTAAACTCATTTGAAAATTGAAATATAAAAACAACATAGCATAATATAGGGAAATTGAAATTTAACTCTTACATAAATATCTCCATCGTAAACTAACATTGAATATGAAAACAATATAGCATATTAAAAAAGAAAAAACACTTTTCTATACAAGAACAAGAATGAATATAAATAAACTCAAATTTAAATACATGCATAGATATATCATTCGTAAACTCATTTAAAAATTGAAATATAAAAAAAAACATAACATATTTGAAACACCATAATACTTAAAAGATGGAAATAACACATAATTATAAAAGTGTATTTCTTAAAAGTAAAATAATAAAAGCAAGTATCTTGTTTTCATACGAAAACATATGAAATGTCATAAAATTGTCTTTCAAAATATCAAATTTTAAAATTCAATTTCTTGCTCCAGAATCTTTTCCCGTTGGCAGTGGACGTAATGCAGCCCCAGGTAGGGGTTGTCAAAGATCAGGAGAACTAGATGTTCTAGGTTTCCTTGTTGATCTTCTCCATACAGGTAGTGTTGTTTCCTTCGAAGGTGTTTCGGAGTCTCTTGATTCCTCTTGATTATAACCTTTGACAGTAGCACCCCACTTTGAAGAGAAAGATGATGTCTTTTTCTGTGTATATATAAAATGTCAAAATTACAAAAAGACAAATAATGGAAAAATTAAAAAATAAATTTAAATATTGATTAAAAAATTACATGATTTTTTTGTTCTCTCATGGCTGCATAGTCCAGGATTGAGTGCCATGATGTTGGTCCTTGAGTGTTCTGCAAATTGTAAAAAGGTTCATAAAAAAAAGCAATAATATAATTACATGTGCTAAATGTCGGCAAGGGTGAAGTGTGGGTTATCACGTTCTCTATTTCCAATCTGATCCGATGTGAGACATAGGTGGACCAGTCAAATTTCTGGTGTGAAAAACAATGGACCAAATATGCTAAGGCCCACATCAAAATTTATGTCGGCCTTCCTTGCAGAATGAGTCTATCAAGGAAGAATTCACACCATGCCAGAAGAAATTTATTTTCAATCGCTAGTACTATCATACCCTTCTAGACTTGGTGGATGTAACTACAAAAAAAACAAAATCAGTAATACACTAGTGACTAGAATTTAAATTCAATTAGATAAAAAATAATTATACATTGAAAAGATTCCAACTGCACATTGAAGTTGATCTCTAGGTAGATTTTGTCTTCATTAGTTAATTGGTATTTGGAAGTGATAGGCTCAACACCAGTGTGGGGCAATGTTGTCAATCTGGCGACATCTGCGGTTGTGAAAGAAAGAACAATGTTTTTGTTGTCAATGACAAGATTTACCTTACTCGAATCCATATCATAAGCTGCAAATGATCCTATCCACCAGTTTAACGTCCGTATTGAAATGGGGCATTGAAACAAGACCCCGAAGACCAGAGCCCGTGACCCAAGACATGTCGTAATCCGGTGTTGATAAAAATTTTGAAATCAAGGGGCAAACCAGGTTCTTATAATTAAATTTAAACATTTTAGGGGTTGTAGGGGATGCCATAGGGTGTATGGGTATGGATAAGAAGACACAAATAATGGTACACGACACTTGACAAAAAAGGATTCAAAATGGAGGAAAAGGGTTAAAATTGGCTTAAAACTTATGGTAAAAGGTTAAAACTAAGATAAATCTAGAGGAAAATGGTTAAGAATACTAAAACAAAAGGAAAAGGGGAAATATTGTGTTAAAAATGGAATAAAATAATTAATACTGCGATAGAATAAATGAAAAAATGACTGATAATCCCTTTATATAGAATTCTCTACATACAATCAGCTTCTGTATGGGTGACACATGGCCTCTGCATGCAATTTTTTCATATAGGGTTGACACGTGGTCTCTGAATGCAATCATTTCATAGATGGTTGACACGTGGCACAAATGCAACACTATACCTATAACCAATCGGCATGTCTACAGCCAATCGACATGTTTGCAACTAATCGGTATATCTGCAATCGATCATCTTGCCTACAACCGGTTGGCATACCTATAGCTGATCGACATATCTACAACTAATCAACATGTCTACAGCTGATGTACATGTCTGCAACCGATTAGCATGTCTACAGCTGATCGACATGTCAGCAACCGATTGGCATGTCAGTAGTCGATCGGCATATCTACATCCGATCGGTATATCTACAACCGATCGACATGGCTGCAACCGATCAACATGGAAATCCATACATAGATATATACAACTATAATACAAATGACCATATTCACTTGAAATATAAAAACAATATCGCAAAATAGAAATGAAATTACTCACTTTTATACTACAACAAGAATGACTGAATAAACTAAAATTTAAACACATGCAACAATATGAAAAAATAATAGCATAATAAAAAATACAAAACACATTTCTATACAACAACAAGAATGACTTTGAATAAAATAAAAATTCAAACTCATTTGAATATTGAAATATAAAAACAACATAGCAAAATCCACAAGACAAAACTCATTTTTATATCACAACATGAATAACATTGAATAACATGTAAATCTATACCTATGCATATATTCTATGTAAACTCATGCATATTTGAAAGTTGAAAAACCATAATACTTAAGAGATGAAAATAACACACAATTATAAATTTAAATAGTGTAATAGTAAAATAATAAAAGCAAGTATCTTGTTTTCCAATGAAAACATATGAAATGTCTTAAAATTGTTTTTAAAATTCATTTTTTCCCCTCAGAATATTTTCCCACTTCCTCCACTAATTTTGTCTTCTCATTGGCTTCCACAGTCTCCATAGCAATGGCCCCTCCCTCATCTTTCCTTTTTTCAACTCCTTTTTCCACATCCACTACTTCCATGATTACCACATCCTGCATTTTGACAACTCTTTTCTCGGGCTAGGTAACAGTACTATCAATTGCTCCAAAATTGACAAGGATCATCTCAACATTTTGCATTCCATCGAGAAAGGTTTTTTCTTCTTTGCCAACATCTTCATATGTTGGTCCTTGAACTTCTTTACCTTTATCCTTAAGCAGAACATCAAGATCCAATCCATTGCAGATAATAATTTTTTGTAAAAATTTATTTTGTCAAACTGATTCCTATGCTCTTTTTTTCATTGCCATAGAAGCGTTTAAGAACTCCTTTGCCATCCTGAGATAGTCTTGCAGGTTTTGAACCCACTTCTTGAGATTTTCATACTTTACATTTTAAAAAAGAGAACAACAAATTTTTTAACATGAAAAGATAATTACATTTTAAAAAAGAGAACAACAAATTTTTTAACATGAAAAGATAATTACATTTTAAAAAAGAGAACAACAAATTTTTGAACACAATAGCAATTGATTCAAACCTCAGCAACATTATTTCCAGCTACAGCAACAACAACCTTTTTCTTATCATTTTTCCATTCATTGTAATAAGCTTGGGCCTCACCGTTTATATTCTCCAATATGTTCATTATAAACTTTAAAATTTTATCTGTGTATGATGTATTCAACTTAAACATGCCAAATTTTACTTGTTGTAGCAGAGCCTCCATGTTTTCTAGTTCATTTTCAACAATAGAAAATTTTCTCTCTTTTTGAAAAATTATTGTATCGGGCATTAATTTCCTTTATCAACACCTTAGCCCGATACTCCCATTTTTTCATTTCTGTTATATCTGGAAGGAGCAAATATTTAATTATAGATTCAATGTTATCAAAAACCAAATATTTTTCTAAAAAATTATTATATCATCCTCTTGTCGAGGAGGAGCCTGACGGGTGCTTCTTTTCCTTGGAGGAGATTTGCTTGAACATTCTGCACCTTCATTTACTTTACCTTGAATCAATTCTGATAGTTGAAATTGAGTGTGTATGTTATCTTGCAAAAAGTAATATTTATCAAGTGGAACATCAGCCAACCCAGTACTAGAAGCTTCCGGTATATCCTTAAAAGTAAAATTATTTACAGATATATGGTCGAAACCAGAAAAATTCTTTGATGCTTCTCTCTCTGAAATTTGTTGTGTTTCTTCTCTCTATGGCCTATATGGAAGAGAGTGTTTTCCAACTGGGAAGCATTGACCTTGCATTTGAGTTGGGCATTGTGGAGGAGGGGGCGGTATTTGTTGATTTTGTTGACGACATTGTTGCGAGGGACCTTAAAACATAAAAATAAAAATTAGTTAAAAAATTTGTGAAGGTAGAAAATAAAAACTAGTAATAAAATTACATTATGAAAATTGGTTGCAAACATTGTTATAACACTTACCGGTAGAAGAAAAAACATCTTGCATAGATGTTGCTACAAATGGAATGTGGTCATGTTGTACATCTGAAAAAAAAAACAAAATTAATTAAAAATAGTAAAAATATTGTAAAAAATTATTTTTATAGTAATTAAAACTTACTCCCAGAATATGAAACCTCATGCGTAACTATGCCCGTTGGCAACGGACATGCAGCAGCATGTGGAGATCGTCGACAAACAGAAGAAATAGATCTTCTAAGTTTCCTTGATGATCTTTTCCTTATTAGTGGTGTTGCTTCCTCTGCAGGTGTTTCGGAGTCTCCTGATTCCTCTAGATTATAACCTCTGACAGCAGCATCCCTATTTGAAGAGGAAGAGGATGCCCTTTTCTATGTTTGGTATAAAATGTCAAAATTACAAAAATTCAAACAATAGAAAAATAATAAAAATTAATTAAATATTAAAAAAATTACCTGAACCTACTGTTCTATCATGGCTAAATTGACAAGAATTGAGTGCCAATATGTTGGTATTGGAGTGTTCTGCAAATTATGAAAATATTCATAAAAAAAAGCAATAATATAATTACATGTGCTAACTGTCGGCGAGGGTGAAGCGTGGGTTTTCACGTTCTCTATTTCCAATCTGATCTAATTTGAGACATAAGTGCACCATTCAAATTTTTAGTGTCCTATACAATGGACCAAATACACTAAGGCCCACATCGAAATTTCGGTCAACCTTCCTTCCAGAACAAGTCTAGTAAGGAAGAATTTGCAACATGCCCGAAGAAATTTATTTTCAATCGCTGGTATGGTCAAACCCCTTCAGGACTTGGTGGAATTAGTTGCAAAAAAACTAAAATTAGTAATTGTATGTTCAATCACTGATAAGAATTTAAAATCAATTAAATAAAAAAAATAGTTATACCTTGAAAATATTTCGACTGCACTTTGAATTTGGTCTCCAAGTAGAGTTTGTCGTCATCAGTTAATTGGTATTTGGAAGTGACAGGCTCAACACCAGCGTGGGGCAATACTGTCAATATAGCAACATCAATGGCTGAGAAAGAAAGAACGATGTTTTTATTGTCGACAATAAGATTTACCTTGCCTAAATCCATATCATAAACTACAATGATCCTCTCCACCAATGTAATGTCCGTATCAAAATGGGGCATTGAAACAAGACCCCGAAGACTAGAGTCCGTGACCCAAGACATGTCATAACTCGATGTTGATAAAATTTTTGAAATCAAGGGGCAAACCAGGTTCTTATAATTAACTTTAAACATTCCAGGGGTTGTAAGGGACATTATAGGGTGTACGGGTATGGATAAGAAGATACAATGGAAAAGGTTTTAAATGAGAGAAAAATGGTTAAAAACTGCTTAAAAATTAAGGTAAATTGTAAAAACCAAGATAAAAGTGGAGGAAGAGGGTTCATATCACGTTAAAACGAGAGGAAAAGGCATAAGAAACGTTAAAATGAGAGAAAAAGGGTTAAGAAAGCGTTAAAATGAGAGAAAAATGATTGTTAATTCTCTTTATATAGACTTTTTTGCATGTAATCGTTTAACGAATGGATGACACATGGCATTTATATGTAATAATTTAACGGATGGATGACACGTGGCATAGAGCACCGTTGCTACCAATGGGAACTCAACTATTGCAGCACATTGGAATGGCTGCAACCGATCATCATGGTTACAACCGATCGTCATGGCTGCAACCAGTCAGCATGACTACAACCAATCAACATGGCTACAACTGATCAGCATGGCTGCAACATATCAGCATGGCTATAATTGATCAACATGGCTACAATCGATCGACATGGCTACAACCGATCGGCATAGCTACAACCGATCGGCATGGCTGCAACCGATTGTCATGGCTACAACCGATCATCATGGCTGCAATCGATCATCATGGTTGCAATCGACCATCATGACTGTAATCGATCGGTATGGCTGTAACTGATCATCATGGGTGCACCAGATCATCATGTCTACAACTGATCGACATGGTTGCAATCGATCGACATGGTTGTAATCTATCGGTATGGCTACAACCAATTGGCATGGTTGTAATCAATCGACATGGCTGTAATCAATCGACGTGGTTGCAAACGATCATCATGGCTACAACTGATTGTCATGGCTATAATGGATCGGCATGGCTGCAACCGATCCTCATGGTTACAACCAATCATCATGGTTGTAACTGATCCTCATGACTACAACTGATCGTCATGACCGTAATAGATCGTCATGGTTGCAATCGATCGTCATGGTTGCAATCGGTCAGTATGGTTGCAATTGATCGATATACTTGTAACAGATCATCATGACTGCAACCGATCATCATGACTGCAACCGATCATCATGGTTATAATTTATCGGTATGCTTGTAATCGATCGTCATGACTACAACCGATCAACATTCCATTTGTCGTCATGTCAGCCTGATGTCTTTCATATCGGCCTAAAGATTTTAAGTATGTCATACTTTTTTAGATTTTACAAAAGCGATATTGATGGCCCAAAAACATAAAAAATCACCACGGTTTAAAAATTTTTGGAGAAAAATGTTTGCAATTCGCCACGGTTTGAAAATTTTTGGAGAAAAATAATTGGAATTCACCATGTATACTTCTTCATTTTTCGTCGAGATTCCAATACAATTCGCCTTCAATTTATAAATAGATTTCGAGGTCGACCCCTTATGCATAACCCTATCTGGAGACCTTACCATGAGTGCCCTGCTTGGAGGGAGGCAGATAGGTTTACAACTTGAACTCAATGCTATCGATGGGTTATCGATTACAAAGACGATATTAGGGAGTTCTACTATTCTTAGGTGCTTCGATAGTTTGGCATACAACAAGATATTCCTCTTGATCCAATTATGTATAGATGGATTATTGTAGATAATAACCTTCCATCGCCTCAAGTTACAACAGTCTCTAGGTAGGATGGCCCTCCTACAGTTGATGCAAGTGTTACTAATGTTGAGGTTACTAAGGTGTATACCTGATGGTGGGTTATGTAATTATGGTAGGGTAGTGGCTGCTTGGGGTGGTATATGGATGAGGTAGATACTGAGGATCTTTATGGGTCTCAAGTGCAAGCTCAAATAGAGGATTGGGGGCAGGCATAGCAATAGGTGGTAGAGAAGCAGGTTGCTCCTGAGGAGTGGGAGGAGGAGTTAGCTCCAGAGGAGTAGGAGTCCCCTCTTTAGGCTCAACTACATCACATGGAGTTTGAGCTTCAGTCAACTAAGATCTAGATTCTATAGAGGAATTCTATCATTGTTGCACTTCAGGCACAATTCAGGGGCTTTAACGAGGAGAGGACCACTCTCCAGACTCATATAGACTCAGCTCAAACTAGGATAGATGAGCTCACATCCAAGAGGAATGCTACTTAGAGACAAGTTGTGCCAGCTACTCTTGTTGCACATGGGCCTATATTTTTGTATCCAAGTGCAGAGGTCAGGTATATACAGGGTATATTGGAGGAGTGTGACTCCCAGATCACTAACTATACTACTTACATTGCATCTCTACATATGTAGATCCAGATGCTAGGTGTTGTTCCTCGAGAGAGACCTACAATATGGGGGTCATAGCAGAGCATGTAGAGCACATCGAGCAATCTTCGGTCTAACCTAGCTAGAGGACCAGGACCCATATAGAGAGGACTATGGGGGCTAGCTCCCACCATTCTCATAGGGACAGATCCGAAGGCGGAGGTGAGGCAGGGGATGCAGGCCCAACTTGATGGCTTTATTGATTTGGCTTTATTTTTTAGTGTAAGATCAGATGACCTACATAGTTGTAGCCTATAGGCAATTTTGTACCCTTATGTACTTATTTGATACACATATATATATATATATATATATTATTTTTTATATTTGAGACTCATTATGTGTATTTATGTTTTTTATTTTATGTTTATGTGATGCAATATTATGATTTTATGTTATATGATGTGATGTATGACATGCATTAGCTAGATGATAGATGTATGTTTTAGATGTTGTGATCTAGATGCGTAGATGGACTACTTATGATGTATGCATATATGGATGTAGTGCTTATTGTTAAATGCATGTTTAATTTTGATTTATTTGTATGCATCTAACTTATGTTGTTATGATATGATAAATGAAATGTGTGTAATGCATTATGATGATGATCTAATGTAAATGAACCTGTATGCTTTAATCACTTAAACATATGGTATGATGTGATATGAGTTTTGATAATCTAATGGATGACACCATAGAATGTATAAAAATCATGAATAAATAATAACTCTTATAATAAGAATTAATCATTTAAACATTCAAATGTGATATGAGATGATGTGATATGTATGTACTTTCTTTATAAGCTTTTGTAAGTTAAAATATATACCCAAAATAGTCAGTGGCCATCTAAATGTCATTGCTGACATTCATCTGGTATCTATCCTATCTCATGCACACCTTTTAATGAACAAAACCTCCTAAAGAAAGTTGATGATGCGATTGATGATATGACTTGTTGCTATTAGAGGATTTTTGAGGTTTTCCATGAGACTCAAACACCCTAGTTGCTCCATAAAAAGTTGTATACTGATCATACAGAGCTTCTAAAGGATAAATTTCTTGTTATGAAGACCTAGATACTCATTATCCCTATGTGTGTAAATGAATATATTAGATAAAACATAAGCATACCCCAGTTCCAAGCGGGATTCATTCATCCCATTGTTGTATTGGGGATCCTCAAATGTTCATCCTGATCCTAAGTTGGACTCAGTTGGATTAGACCACTAGGTGATATAGGACACCTAAAGCTAGCCCTTCCACATGCAAACATTGGTCTGTACAAAATCAATATGCTAATGTGACAAACATATCATCATGCGTAAGGATACCGCCATTGCCAGGAAGGCTTGATGCCACCAAACCTGTAATGAGGATCACCTTAAGGTTCATCAAATGCTAAGAATTCTAGGGATTCAAGTTCAACACTCCCTTCTTTTCTTCATATTTATTTGGGATACTTGCTCATGCTTAGTGATGAAAATCACTGTTTATTTTGAATTTTTGTTTTTCTTTTGAGCAAGGGATTTATGTAGTGATGATAATCACTGTTTATTTTGTTTTTGAATTTTGCTTTGTTCAGGATTTTTGCTTGTTTTGATTAAAGCAAGGGATTTCTTTGGGTAGGGGGGAACTTTTCCTTTTGTCAATTCTCAGCATTTTCGAACCGATCGCATAGGGGGATGAGCAAGATAAACTTTTCACTTAAGGATACCTAGTACCACTTCATAGCATTCATCTTTTCCTTGTTCCAACCAGGATTTTAGTGTTTTGATTAGTGATGGGATTCTGAAATATACCAAGTGCTATCAAAACTAAACCTCACCTATCAAAAGCAAAGATAACTTTCTACAAATTTTGATAAAACCACTAGGTATGGCTGAGTGACTAAAAAACCCTAGTATATTCCTTATAGCAACAGGAGGGGTTGTGTTGAAAAACACAGTTACACACATGGGTTATGGATGATGATGGATTTTGAAGATGCATGATTGATGTACAAACATGGTGTCATTTGTAATATTGTGAACACAATCTACCCTAATGCAAGTGCAATGGATGGAAATGCCTATATGCAATGCAACTACATGAATGCAAATGTTTTTGTATTTTTGATGCTTTCAATTGTTTTTGAGTTTTTTATTATTCTGAATGTTTTTGGAATTTTTTGATTTTTGTTTTGACCAAAGGGCTTTAAGATGCCTTTGGGGCCTTTTGTGATTTGACCAAATGGCTTGGAGATGCCTTTGGAGCCTTTTGTGATTTGACCAAAGGGCTTTAAGATGCCTTTGGGGCTTTTTTTATTTGACCAAAGGGCTTTGAGATGCCTTTGGAGCCTTTTGTGATTGACCAAAGGGCTTTAAGATGCCTTTGGGGCTTTTTGTGATTTTGACCAAAGGTCTTTAAGATGCCTTTGGAGATTTTTGTGATTTTACCAAAGGGCTTTAAGATGCCTTTGGAGCTTTTTGTGATTGACCAAAGGGCTTTAAGATGCCTTTGGGGCTTTTTGCTTTTGAATTTTTCTATTTTTTTTGTGATTTTGAAATTTATTTGAATGTTTTTGATATTTTTTTGTGCTTATGTGTGAAATACCCTTAGATGAATAATGTTGAGAGGTTCTGGCTCCTCAACACCTTCTAGTGATGTTAGGTGATATGCCCCAGGTCCAATCTTCTCAGAGATGATATAAGGACCTATCCAATTGGCCGTAAATTTGTCTCATAGGTGCGGGGGTAGATTTGAGTTCTGTTGGTTCTCTTTAAGCACAAGATCCCCAACCTTAAAGTCTCTCAAGTGGACTTTATTGTTGTAAGCTCATGTTAGATGATCTTGGTAAACATGAAGATTCTCAAGAGCATTAATGTGATGTTCATCTAGAAGGGTCAATTGATCTAGGTGAGCTTGCCACGCAGTGTCATCATTGATGAACTCTTTCAATGCGACGCACAATGTTGGAATTTCCAACTCTAAGGGCATAATGGCCTCAATACCATATACAAGCAAAAATGATGTTGCCCTAGTGGGCATCCACATGCTAGTCCTGTAAGCCCATAATGCAAGGGGTAATTGTAGATGCCAATCCTTATGATTTTCTTTCACCATCTTCTTTAAGATGGCTACTATTATCTTGTTTGAGGCCTCTGCTTGCCCATTTGCTTGTGGATAGTATGGTGTCGCAAAATTGTGTTGAATGTTGTATTTGGATGTTAAAGCTCGCACATTTTTGTTTTTGAATGATGGACCATTATCTAAGATTATTTTGAAGGGTACCCCAAAGTGATAAATGATATTGTGAAGTATGAACTCCACAATCTGAGGACCAATCATCGACGTTAAGGGGACCGCTTCCACCCATTTGGTGAAGTACTCAGTGGCCGTTAAGATAAATGTGTGTGGCCCAAAGACAAGGGAGAGATATTTTCAATTAGATCGAAACCCCACTAAGAAAATGGCCAAGCCACCTGAATGGGCTGTAAGGCTTGAGATGGTAGGTGCATTAGATTTGCATGATGTTGACATTTAACACATTTCTTGACATACTCATAGTAATCCTTCTCCATGGTGGGCTAGTAATAACCCATTCGAAGGATGCGCTTGACAATGGCCATGCCACTGAAGTGGCCACCACATGTACCATCATGAGCTTGCAAAATCGCCCAAGCTGATTCTTGGGGCTCTAAGCAATGAAGGAGGACTCCATCATAGCTTCAATGATACAATATACCTCCTAGAAAGACATATCTTATCATTTTTTTCTTGAATGCTCATCTTTCGGCATGTGATAGTCCCTATGGGACAATTCTAAGTCTCAAGAAATCTTGTAACTGGGAAAGCCAATCTTGATAAGCTACAACCTCGACAGATAAGATGACTTGCTTCTCCTATGATTCAATGTGCACAAATGCATATTGAGAAACAACCTTATGGTGAATGGTGGTACCATTCCCTATAGGACCCTGCGAGATCAAGGACCCCCAAGGCACCTTCTATAAAAAGTCTCTGGCTTTACAGAACCAATCGTGGTCTGGTTCTATATGAATCATGTTGACTGATTCTTTGTTATCAAAAGCCTCATGCTACATCATTGAGTGCGAGAGCATTTTCACATGAATGGTAGTGAAATCAGTAGATGGATTCTGAGGGATCAAGGATCCCAAAGATGCCATGGTGTCTATAAATATGTTTGATGTACGAGGGATTGCCTCGATGTCATACCACTCTAGTTGGGCTAGATATGTGTCAAAAAGCTCTTTGTAAGCTTTTAGGATTGGATCCCTACATTGAAATAGTCCTTTGACTTGGTTGACTATGAGTAGGGAGTCACCAAAGATGTTTAGCCTCTTGATTTTCATAGTGATGGTTGTTTGGAGACCCAAGATTAGGGCCTCGTATTCGGTGTTGTTGTTCATGCAAGGGAAGTCTAGCTTGAATGACAAGGGCATTGGAGCACCTTGTGGCATGAAAATGATAATCCCTGCACCACCTCCTTGCTCACACTTTGAACCATCGAAGAACAAAGTCATGTCAGCTTTATTTTTCGATTCTTTGGGTTTAGGTGCTTCTGATAATGCAAAGACTACATCATCAGGAAGTTCTATGGTGAGAGGCCTACTATTCTGAAGAGGCACCTCAGCCAGTTGATCAGCTATGACTTGTCCCTTGATGGACTTTTGGCTTATGAATTCCAAGTCAAATTCTATCAATAGCATGATCCACTTTGCAGTACATGTATTATGATATGTCTTGCTCATCATATACTACAAAGGATTTTGTTTGGATATTACATACATCGTATGGCTCAGCATGTAGTGGTACAATTTCTTGGTTGCAAATACCACTTCTAAGCACAACTTTTCTATGTATGTGTATCCTATCTCATAGCTCACCAAGGTGCGATTGATGTAATATATCACTTGTTCTTTATCTTACATGTTCTTTTGAGCCAACATGGTGCCCAAAGCAAAATTAGTAGTAGATATATATAATAGGAATGGCATGTCTAGCCTTGGTGGAGCTAAGACTGGCAGCATTGTCTAGGTACTTCTTGATTTTAGCAAAGGCTTGCTGACATTCTTCATCCCATTGGAATGGGACCCCTTTGTGTAGCAATCGATTCATGGGTCGACATTTTTCCAATAGTTGTATGATGAATCGCTTTATGGATGCTACTTTTCCCTGTAAGCTTCTCAGTTCTTTGATGTTAGTGGGTGGGGCCATTTCTAGGATAGCCTTTACCTTTGTTGGGTCTACCTCGATGCCTCATTTAGAAATGATGAATCCCAAGAGTTTTCTAGAAGTTACACCAAAGATGCATTTCTTGGGATTCAACCTAACATTGTGCTCAATCAGGCGATCGAAGACCTTTTTGAGGATCTCAGCATGCTCTTCACATAGCAATGACTTGGCCAATAAGTCATCGATATAGTCTTCTAAGATCTTGTGCATGTAGTCATGGAAAATGTATGTCATAGCCCACTGATATGTGGCACTAACATTCTTAAGGCCAAATGGCATCACTTTGTAACAGAATGTCCCCCATGGAGTGGTGAATGTGGTTTTATGCTGGTCTTCGGGTTTAATCTGAATATGATTATAACCAAAAAATCATCCATTAGGGAGAGCATCTCATGACCTACAGTTGCATCTACAAGAGCATCTATGTTGGGCAATGGGAATGAATCCTTTGGTGTTGCCTTATTGAGATCCCTGAAATCCATGCAAATATGGATTCTTCCATCAAGTTTTCCTATGAGCACCATGTTTGATACCCATTCTAGATAGTCAATGGGAACAATAAAGACTACATCCAATAGTTTCTACAACTCATTCTTTACCATCAAAGTGACAATTGGATGCATCTTTCTAAGCTTTTTCTTGACCGATTTCTTCGTAGGATCTAGCAAAAGGTTATGGACAACCAATTTTGGATCTAGTCTCGATATGTCTTTGTAGGTCCAAGCAAAGAGATTTGGTCTCTCTTGCAATAGAGGAATAATGATGGCCTATTCTTCTGGAGATAAGCTTTCTCTAAACTTGACTTTATTTGGTTGAGAAGGATCATCACTGATGTCCACCTCGAAAGTCTCCTCTATTTCCATATGTGATCCCTCCTCAAGTTGGTGAGGAGTGGGGATTAAGTGGATGTCATCTATTGGATTTATAGGTCCTATTGACTTAGGGTCGAGACCAGTATGATAGACATCATGTGCACATCCTGGTGCAAAATGGAATGGTTGTAGCATCTCTTCATTAGGGAATAAATATTCAGGCTCTAGGGGTGAATCAGCATGATCCCAATCAATAGCATCTAAGTTAAGACACAATGGTTTCAAAGGATCTTTTGGGTTATGGAGTGGAGTGGTCAAATCAATGGAGATCATGTTGATGGATGGGATGAAATCTCCAGGACCACATGGGTGAAGCTCTACATCAATGGCTCACCCTCCATACTCGTGATGAGGCTCTAGGGGTATAGGGATCTTAGGATCTAGTCTATGAATAGATGAGATAATGGGATCGTTAGGTAGTAACAACTCTCTAAATGTCGGTGGATCCGGGAAGACCATGCGATAGATGACCTCTAGATTTGGTGGTCTTCCTAGGAAGTGAAGGTCAGGATCTATGGTGCGAAGCATCACTTCTATTTCCACAAGTAGATTGACCTGACGTAAGTGATGAGGTCCAAGATAAGCCATCTCGATCTCATCCTCGAAGTCATCATCACTTATGAAGAATCCATTGGCATTTATTTCTGGCCCTAGGGTGAGGCACGCATGTCTTGGCCCAAGGTAGGCCATCTCAATTTCATCCTCATAATCATCATCACTTATGAAGAAACCATTGGCATTAACTTCTGGCCCTATGATGGGGCTTGCATGTCTAGGCCCAAGGTAGGCCATCTCTGTTGAGTCCTCTAACTCATAGCCACTCTCATCTGAGATGTATCCACTCTCTATGTTGCTAGACCAAGTGAGGTTTTGCACATACCGAGGCCCATGGTAAGCCAAGTTAGTTTCCTCTTCATCCTCACTTGAGACATATTCATATTCCTCTCACTCATAGCCATGAATTGGCTCATCCTCCCATAGGATGATTCTTAATGGGCATGCTTCGGGAGAGGAATTGGGATGATACTCGTCGGGTGGTTCGATATTGACCATGGCCACCCATTCATCACCCAAATAGTTTTTACTAGGGGGTTGATAGGGATTCCAGTCAATGTCTTCCCTACACCCCAAGCTTAGCCTATTAGGAAGTCATAGATAGATGGTATTATGACTAAAATGGAAGCCACCGCCCTTGCTCATATATACCTAAGCCATAGCCATGCCAATGGTAGTGCTCAAAGTATCTTAGCGCAAACTTAGGATTTGATAAGTAGTGAACATTCATGGTGAATGGTTCATCCTCATCCCTTTCAAGATTAGGAGCACTATGGGCATAATCTAAACCAGCATATATGAAGTTGGTTTGGTTAGGGGGAACCCCTAAGGGAACCACCATCCCTATTGGTAGATTTGGGACTCTTGGCCATCCCATGTCTTGTGCAAACTCAATAATTGGTGTGAAAGTCATGTTCTGCACAAGATATTCACCTAACCCTATGTTGGCTAAGTGAACTATCACCTATGGTGCAGATGATGTTGTTGATGATGCAGAGAGGTAGGTTGAGGTACCTCCTTAACTATATCTTGGGGATCTTCCTCCTCCATGGGAGTCAAAATTCCTACAACTGCTATGGTTGGAAGTTCCTTGGGTCCTTCCTCCACTAGGGGTGCTTTCAGCTTCTGAGTATCTTTTGCTTTAGATGTTGAAGGCTTCTTAGAAGCACCAGTAGCTTTGGATGTAGGAGGTGGTGCCAATGTGGATGGGTCACCTCACACTGATTTTCTCTTGCTTCTTGGTTGCATGGTTGGGGATGAAGGCCTTATGTATAGGTGTGTTTATGGAAGGACAAATTCCCCTAGAAGTTGACCTGATGCACGTACTTAAATGACTCTTCATCTGATGGCACCACATGAACTTGTCCCTCATGCACATACTTGATGCATTGGTGCAAGATTGAGGGAACACATTGCATGTCCCTTATCCAGGGATGCCCTAGAAGGATGTTGTATTGCATTACCCCTTCCAACACGTGACACATCATGGGGATGGTCTTATGTCCTACCTTTATAGGTAGAATGACTATACCCACTATGGAGCACAATGCATCATTGAAAGCCCTTAACGTGTAGGAAGTTGGGATAATGTTGGACTTAGGGATCTTCAAGTGCCCTATAGCCTTTGTAGTGATAATGTTGATCGATGAGCCCATATCGATTAGAACTCCCTTGAATGGTATGTCATTGATTGACGCGATGATATGTAAAGGTGAGTCTGCTATAGTAGTTGGCACTTCCTTGATTTTGTGATCGTAAAAATGGATCACGGGCTCTTGGCACTATTGCACTTGCCCCATAAAGTGTGTGAATGCATCTAGGTTCTAGGGTTGGAGCTCGATTGATCTCAAGATCTCCATAAAAGTCTCCTTGTGCCTAGGAGATTGTTGTATGAGCTCATAAATTGACAACTTAGTCGAAGTCATTTGTAGATTTTGTTCCAGTCTACTCCAAATAGTTATCATAGGTCACATTGGTGGACCTAGAGGATTTTTTTGCACCTATCTCTATTAAGGTGCAGTCAGGATATGAATGGGAGCCATTGGAGGCTCTGGTTGGCCATATCATCGACTCCTAGTTGCCATGTTAACTATCTCAACCATTCTGATGCATCCCTGAATGGGTGGCTCAACTCAAACTTGGTTGACTTGGGCACCTTGATCTCTAGGGGCCTCATGATTTGGTAATGGGTTCCTAAATATACCCATATCTCTATTATCGAGAGCTAGCGGGTTGTCAACTTTTAGCTCTCCCTTTTCAATCATGTTTTGCACAACATTCTTGAATCCGATACAATTTTTGATGTCATGCCCCTGTATCCTATGATATGGGTAGTATTGATCTTCCCTATATCCCTTTGGCTTGGGATGGTTAGGGTCAAGAAGTTGCACATCAAGAAATATGATCCTCTGTGCCTCGCTCAACTGATTAAATATCGATTGCATCGATTCAGATAGAGGCATGAAATAGTGAGGTGATCGACGTTCCTTCTTCCACCCTTGGTTGTTCTTAGGATCATAATTGGATGATGGGGCATGAGCCTAATAATTCTATGATTGTTGGCCATTACCTCCCTTGGGCATGTTCTTAGAACAACCTGGTTGACTTGAGCAAGCTTGGCCTACTTCTATTGATTTTTGTTGTGGTTGGCATTATTCCACTCCTTGTTCTGGAGCTTGAGGTCTCCTTCATCAACCTTTATGTCCTCAATAAGCTTGGCTTGAGCCAAGGCTTCTTCGAATGATTCATACTATTGTAGTTGCAATAACAACGAGATGTGTTTTGTGTAGCTCTTTATGAACATTCGGGTGAGCTCTTCTGTGGGAACGAAGAATGGTAATTTCACCATTATTTTTCTCCACCTATTCCCATAATCCATAACTGGCTCATCATCATATTGCTTTAAGTTGGCCAGATCGGATAGGTTCACCTTCTTCTTGGCACCGAAGGAGAAGTATTCAAGGAATGCATTCACCAGTTGCTCAAAACTGATGATGTTGTGCTTGGGAAATTGATTGAACCATTGAGTTGTTACACTTGATAACATCATGATGAATGTTCTTAGCATTAGGGCATCATTCTGCTCAAGCTAGAAGCATGTGTTCATGAAGTTGGTAATGTGTTCTTGCACGTCTTCCTCTCCCTTAAACTTGTCTAGCCTAGGCATCTCAAAGTGCCTAGGATATGTGGGACTCGGTACTGATGGGCACAGAGGTTGGTTGTGTATCTTGCTCAATGTTGGCTTCTATCCACTTATGTCCTTATTCTTGAGAGATTTGACTCTCTCGATGAGTATTTGGTATGCCTTCGAGGAAATAATCTCTTGTTCCTGAAGGTTTACTTTCTATGGTAAGGGAGGTAATCCTGTGTTTTCTCGATTTGGGCATCTATACTCATCCCCCATGACCATGGATGGAGGTTCAAGATATGTCTATTCCTGATCTTCCATCCCTACTTGTTCCTCATTGAATTATATTTGTTCAAGGTCTAGGTGTTGTTGATGTTGTGAAGCATGGTGAGTATGCTCATTTCTTTATCTAGTGCTTCTCTCCTGCTGAGAATCGACACGTCTTTCATGTTGGTATTTCTCACCACCTATGTGTACATCAGCTTAAGCTAACCTATCTACTAGCTCTTCATGCTCAACCCTTTCTTCTCTCGAGTGTTGCTCTTGTAGGCGCATGCACCTTTTCCTTCGTTCTTCTTGCTCAAGAGCTTCCACATGCTCTCGCTCAATGTGTAATGCTTCTTCTAACCTATGTATGCGGTCATACTGACCTGCTACTAAAGGTTCATGCCTTTCTAACTCCATGCAAGGAGTTCTAATGTTTAGGCCCCTCGAGGAGGCTCCTGCTATGTTCTTGCCCTTGTCTATCAGGGTGACTTGTTTTATGTGTTGTGATCTATGTTGTGTACCCCCATGGTCAGAGGTAGTGTAGGTGCTTTAGGGCCACTTGGAAGCTTTCCCTTAGTTCATTTGTGTGTCTAGTGGTTATGCTATATGAACTTCCTAAAGTATAATAAACTATAGCAATGCTTCTCTGAGCTATTATTGGGGAAACTCGATCCAACTCATCAAGCTATCTGGTTCTCCATGGCTGATCTTATGGAGTCCCATTAACACCAATGAGATTGTAATCTAGGGGTACCCTCCCATATTTAGGGAGGCTATAGGATGTCCTTGGTCTATGATTGGGCGTAGGCCTAGTGTCTTACCCCTTAGTGGGTTGATCTATCCTAAGTGTATCATGTGAAGTTTGGGGTCTTGCAACCCCTGCATGCCTATGTGATGATGGAGGCCTTGATGCCTCCGCATGTTTTGTGATGAGGAAGACCTTGAGGCCTCCTCATATCTATGTGATGAGGGAGGTCATGATGCCTCCACATGTCTATGTGATGAGGAAGGTCGTGATGCCTCCTCATGTCTGTGTTATGAGAGAGGGCATGATGCCTCCTCATATCTGTATGATGAGGAAGGCCTTGAGGCCTCCTCATGTCTATGTGATGAGGAACTAGGATGTGGCTCTCTCATTGGGGTTTCTTGAGGAGTCCCCCCAAGGGTTGAGTTGTCACCCCTAAGACTTGCTAAAAAATTATCTCGATGACACTATGGGTGGGTGGCTCAATGCCAGTGTGACTGTGAGTGTGTGGAGCATTAGTTTCCACCTCGATGTTGGACCGAGGGTGGTTGCTCTGTGTGTATACCATGATGATTATGAGTTATCTTCTTAAGTAAATTCCAAACCACACAAGCAAAGCAAGTAGATGTTTATCTCATTTAAGGATTAATGTGTGTTCCCTAAGTTGTTTTGTGTGTTTTGATTTATTGAATATATAAGCTAACTCTCATCATGTTTTGCATTTTTTTTGGATGATATACTCAAATTGTTTAAGGGATTTCACCTATATACTCACACAAGTTGAATATGGTAGTGAATTCCATACTCAATGAGGTAGCATAGGTACTACCAACCCTCACCCAACATACCGTGCATAGTGATACACCCCTTAAATAGGAATGCCTTGGCCATGTACAAGTCCCGATGATACTCATTCTCATGAGCCAACCAAGTGGTAATGACCTCCATTATTGGTCTCGATCAATGGGTTGGATGTGAGAGCCCAATGCCACTAATGTTAAAAATAAGACGTGATGTGTGTGGGGTTCTTTTTAGATTTTTATAATGGAAAACTATGCAGTAGAGAGCATTCATGATCATTTTCCTACATGCCTAAAAAGAATGTTTGAATTCAAAAAATGCATCTTTAACTGATCTAAATGACTTTCACCTAATGCACTTTCTACCTTATGATGTAATGGCCTCTGGCTGGGCCACATGCAAGCAAGCTTAAACACACAAAAGCCTAGCATGCTGGAGACTAGGGCAGACCTTAAAAACAAAGGCCCACTATTCCTAGAAGTTCTTGGAGGAAAGCTAAAAAAATCTAGGAAGCTTCAAATGCACTTTTTTTCCATATTTTTTTATATTTTCCTTAATAAAATTAAATAAAATACGATTTCACTTGTTTTCTAAAAATAGTTGTAGACAGAGAAAAATAGAAAATTAGAGAATGCTGAAAACCTCAAATTCTCATTTGATGATGAATATTCTACCCTCTACTACACTTTTCTACTAGCCATTATCGACCAGAGTGGCTGCTACTAGTCGTTGTCTACTTCAGCGTTCAAGATCTGTTGGTCGCTATTGACCAGAGCAATCAAACCTATTGGTTGTTGTTGACTAGAGTAGTCAAACCTGCACATAGAAAACCTATGAATATCAATAAATTGACAAAAAATAAAAACCTTGTGGGGGTCCCACCATGATCGCCATCTATGCAACCTCGGGGAGCGTGCACCGTCACCCCACTTGCAGTTATTATTTATTATATCAAAATAGAAAGACACATAAAATATGTGTAACACAAAAATAAAAATAACAAAGAAAGATCTTCTTTTTATTGATTTCAAAATGAATCCGATTACATATTCATCCCTCTAAGGGATACCCAGTTTGATACAATGGATTACAAGTGAGGAAAAAATGGTGGAATAAATATCCCCTCGCAAAGGGGTGGTGCACTTCCACAAGCTTCTTGATCTCACACATGAACTTGTGTGAGGGCTTACAGATGCCTCCTCCTCTCATCTAGGAGGGATCTTGTACTCTGAATATCTTAAAATAGTCCTGTAAACCTATGGCCTACATACATAGAAACAACAGAGCACACTTAGTAGCTCGGGCTGCCTCCTCGGATGAGGTTGTTAGTATCAAATCTGATAATCAAGATAAATAAGCATAATATGATTAAATGTAATGAAACTAATGAAAAATGTATGCATATCTTAGGGAATAATAATGTAAATGCATAAAGTAAATCAGATCTATGCTAGAAATAAATATTGAAATAGAAAGCAATCAGATCTAATGCTAGAAAAAAGGAAACTAATGTCTAAACCCTAGGTTATACCTGCAGGCCACTATCCAAGATAACAACCATGAAATAAAATCTTTCTCCTCATGATCCAAGGGTTGTAGCACTAGATTCTCTGCTTCAATTGATGTTCAAGGGTCATCAATTATGTCGGTACATTGTATGGTAGTGAAGAACAAATGGATTTGAATAGTTATTTGGTTGGAAATTGATGCTAAAGTAGGTAGAGCTCCGCAACTCTTCCAAAGGGTATAAAATCTCTCTCCAAACGGCTATAGCTTCACTGCACATAAATTCTCACATTCACAAATATTTTGCTTTGCTTGGGAGAGTCCATATGTAGACTTCCCTCTCTTTTAGATCTAAATTTGGATCTTGGCTTCCTGGAGAAGCCAAGCTCCAAATTTGCATGCAATTGACCATCCCGGGTGGAAAGCATCAGTCACAATTCTTGCATTGAAGGGGAAGTTAGGAGGAACTCTGGGAGTTCCATGCCAAAATACTCTAACAAGTAATGCAAGGTGCAGTCATACGACATGATCTGAGCTCATATTCATGGCTAGACTATGCATGGTGCTAGCTATTGTCGAGAGTAGTGGCTAGGTGTGGCCATTGTCAGCTTCAGCGGCCAGATGTGGTGGCCGCTCTACTTGAGAGCGACTAAGCCTGAATGGGCTAGAACTACCCTTTTTGAGTGGTTAGGACCACTGCTAACTCTTGGAAAGGTCCAAGATGATTCATATGGTCTCCGAATGTTTCCATATGGGTAGTCTCCTAAACATGATACATTTTAGGTGTCTACACCTACCTTTTGAACTGCTACTCCTTTGATCTTTAGCACTTCAAAATCAATTATATTGTATTTAATGCCCATAGAATCACAAACTACTTGAGGTATTATGGACACATCAACTTCTGGGTCCATAACAGAATTATATAACACTCATCTTTCTAAGCACACTCACAAGTAAAAGGGCATAGAGTCAACCTTGTCAAAGCCAATAGATGTTTATTCATGCGTTAAATTTCTATGTATATAGTCAACCTTTGGGCTATGTAAGGTTGTTTCAAATAGGTCTACATGATTAGACACTAGCAGATCTTCCATTGGTCTACAATATTAGACACTAGCAAAGCTTCCCCTAGTCAGGGTTATGCGTAAGGGGTTGGCCCCAAAATATATTTATAAAATTTTGGTGAATCGGTTTCAAAATTCAGGTGAATAGTTTCGAAACACATGTATAAGGTTCACTATTATTAGGGGCAATGTTGAAAATTTAAACTTAAAATGGTCAAATTATTATAAAATTGGGGCGAATCGACCAAAAAAAAAATTGCACCTATAAATTTTTGGCTAATGGACCCTAGTCAAGGGTCCCAAATATTAGCCAATTCCAAATTTTGAAAATCCTAATTTTAGCCAATTTTGCGAAAATAGCCACTATGCATAACCCTGCCCCTAGTTCTTTGGCTTCTATAATAACAATCCCTTGGGATATACCTTTTAGCTTGGCCGCCTCTTGGGCTATTTCTTTATAATTTTTACTATATCCTTCCTTTGAATTCTTGTTATGCCCAATTAGAATAATTTCTAGTAACCATGTTTGTGTTGGTAATGTAGGCATGATGCTTCTGGACTGCATTGCTTTGGACATGTCTTTGGCCTTTCCCCTTATTTATCTAATCCATATTCCTTCTACTCCACTTCATGTTTCATATTCTCTATGTTCTAAGAATAAGGTTTTCTATTTAAGAAATTCATTCTTATATCCAAACCATCTAGATCCATTATAGAGCATTTTTTTGTTGCAAGCAAATAGTCTGGATTCATTATGAGAGCTATAATTTTCTCTAAATTTTGATTTACCCTTATAAGAGAATTCAACTAATAATTTTTGCTATTGCAATATTTAAATATTGAACCCTTGATTTTACATGAACTAAAATTTTCTTCCTATTATTCCTTGTTAGTGCATTGTAAATTTCCCATACAAACTTCATCCATACACTTAAATTGATTTCCAAAGGAGATTTCCTTTTAAGCATCCCTATTGCTAGCTTTTTTTGTAAGTTGTCATATAACCTTCATTATCTCTTGATTTATCTAGGTTGTTGGTAAACTCTATGCATGCATTTTATACTCTAAATAATAACATGAAGACATTGTACTTATAATAGTTTCATATTGTGGCAACCATGGGCTTATCAGAGCGGTTTCTGGCTCTGTCTAATGTGGTAATGGGGGATCTATGTCATTAGATCTAGCAGGGAGTTTTCCTATTGATATTAGCACATTCTCAGCTTTAATGGTTTCATAAAATATATAGGCCTATGCTTGAGATGGTATTTTTTTTAATCTGATTTTGAAATATAGAAACATTTCCATAGGATATATTTTTATGTATGAAAAATATGTTAGGAATCCAAAGAAATCACTCGGATCATCAAATGCTAATATCAAAGGTTCAGCCAGGTCTGCCCAAGCCTTAACACTATTATCCTCCAAATATTTGTACCATTATAGTGCTTTACCTTAGAGAGATTTATCTAGATGTCTGACCATTACATATTTAAAGGTAATATTATATATGATAGCCAAAGAAACCACATCTTGACAATTATCCTATGATGTCTTCCCACTACCTTCATAAATAGGCAAAATTTTCAATGCATCGGTAGGAATTTTATGAAAAACTAGGAGGTTGAGTGGTCCAGCATTATTCTAGGTTGGACAAATAATTCCAACCATAGCTCTAAAAACTCTGCTAATGTAGTGGTGTATTCATCTAGTAGATGCTTACTAAACTATATAAGCTTTCCAATATTACCACCATTTGATTCTAAGTTTCCTTGCTAGTAGGGTCACCAACTTCTTTTGGATTCTTAAATCAATAGAGTTATCAGGTGAATATACAGTCTCCACATGCGAGGTCAATACTATTCACCAAAATCTTGAATCCTTTGAGTAATTGAAATAGGATCTTTGAAATATTTTCCTACCAGGTATACCAGAAAACTCTTGGTAGAATAGTGGGTAAGTTTTTCTAATTCCTAGAAATGAATTTTAAGGTGGGACATTCATGTCCCACTAGGCATGCCAAAAAATATTAGCACATTCAATAGTTGTTGGGTTTTTATTTTCTTGAGTATATCTCAGTAGAGACACTAGGTGATTGTATTTTGATCTATCAAAGCATAATATCACCAAATTCATATGCTATCAGGCAATTGTGACATTCGTGTCCCATCAAACATGCAAAATTACTCTTGGTGCAAAATCCACCTAAGTGGATGAGTTGCACCCTTAAGACCTTGATTGGATGCCTCACAAATAGGGGTCTCTAAGAAAACCTTTGGAGTAGGCCATCCCCTATGATCCTAGCTAATATAACTAAAATGGGGTTACAAACTAAAGTAAGGAATGCAAAGGGTTAGAAGCTAAGTTGAATGTGGTGTGGATTTAGAAACATTAAGAGATAGTACATGAGAGTCTCATAATCTGAATTAAACTAAACTGCCTAACAAACCAATTTACTTTCCTTATGATAAAACAATTAATAATAATGAACTCTAAGTATTATCAAGCATTCCTAAACTAGAACATTAAATCCAAGGAGAAATCCAAAAAGTTGAATAATTATAACAAAATTATCCATTCATAGCTTTAACAAAAATTATTAATGAATTAGGTGGCATACATATATGTTTTACAAAAAATTGATTAAAATGCCAAAAACAATCTAATATTCATTCAAAAGGTGTATAGTCTCAACCATATAGCTATACAATTATAAATGCTAAAGGGTCAATCATTAGCATGGCTTACATTCAATTATATAGATTTTATAATACATTCATTTATCTAGTCATAACTACCTACAAAGCATATTGTAGGTTGGTCAGAACAGACATGGGATGTGGTTATCGCATTCAAGTCAACTATGTTCAATTGCTTCAAGTATACTTTTGTTGATGTGTGTGATGCAAATTTTAAAGTGAGGTTGACTTGCATGCTGCATCATTGGATTTCAACCATATGATGGTAGTCCACTCTTTTTTATTATGCTTAGCCAACCAAGTAGGGGTAGGTGTGTGATGGATAAGGCTTTGGTCGTTAAGATCTTCTGATAGCAATGATGCCTAGTAGCTAATTGGCATGAGTGATCATTTTGACTAGGATGATTCTAGATCATTTATGTAGGGGCTTGCAGAGTGAAAGCATATTACCTGATATTGTATGGTTTATCTTAGTTTATTGTTACTTCCTTTTGCTCTCTCTTTAAGTTGGGTTCTTGCACTTTTTATCTTTTGATAATTTCATTGTCTGAGTTCAACAACCATATTTTACTCATGTGTAATACCAAACATCAAGTTTTTTTGGTTGATTCTTAATGCTTCATTGTCAGGTCTCGACTCCCCTATCTTAGATTTATTTTTTATCTAGCATTCATCTTTATTTTTTTAGTGCTTAAGCTCTTGATGATGATTTCATCACCTCTTGGAGTTCGATGTCTTTGAAAGCCTTGTAGATCAGGACGCCAGATGCTAGATATTGGATACAATGCCATAGAATATCTATTTTTTAGACATTACTTCATATTACATTGGATGTTTTGTGTTGCCTTGTTGACATCATCAACATTGTTCACTCGACTTACTTCATTTTTTTGCTCTTTGCCTTAATATCAAAACCTTCATATACTTTTTGCTTTTGCACCTTCTGCTGGATGCCAAAATTTTATCATCCCTTTGCTAACATCAATATTTCAAATGTTTGATCAACATTCTTAGCCAAATTTTCTTGTTTTTACTTTGTATTGTTGGATTTAGCTGCCTTGACCCTTTTCACTATCTAGCAAGTTTTTTCTTGTTTCTTTGCTACCTACCTTGACCTACTTTGTAGATGGACATATCTTTCTACTCTTTGCACTTCTCCACAATATTTTAGTCTACTTGTATCATCTTTACATATACCATATAATACTGAAATTATTATCCCTTAAGTTGTTGCATGTCATTAGCTATACTATTTCCTTAGCAATAAAAACTACATGGCTTGTATTAGACCACATTATAGATGTAGGTGATGAAATTTACCTAAAAAATTGATACCCATGAATCTTATGATAAGGCCATGGTGATATACTCATCTATGCCAGGTTTGGAGTCCATCTCAAAACCAATTGGAGTGAGTTAGGAGTCTACTAAAAAGATGAAGCTAGACACAAACCAAGGAGTAAGCAAGAAGACTACTCAACATCAAGTCAATTGGAGTGAGTTATGAGTCTACTAAAAAGATGAATCTAGACACAAACCAAGGGGTAAGCAGGAATACTACTCAACTTCAAGTAGGGAAAGAAAGTGCAAAGCTAATAGCAAAGGGTAAGGCCAAGGATCTTACCCACATCTTCAGTCCCCATGCTTGATGAAGTGCATCACTTGGAATAGTGGATATGACACGTAGGAATATTTAAACAAGACCATGGTGGTATACTCATCTATGTTAGGTTTGGAGTCCATCCTAGAACCAACATCAGTGAGTAACAAGTCTACTAAAAAGATGAAGCTAGACACAAACCAAAGAGCAAGTAGGAAGACAACTCAACATCAAGTAGGGAAAGAAGGTACAAAGCTGATAGTAATGGGTAAGGTCAAAAATCTTACCTACATCTTCAAACCTCATGCTTGATGAAGTGCATTACATTGAATATATGAGGGCTTAAGGGTAGCCCAACAAATCATAATGAAGTAAAATGAATGATACAACATTTTCCAAAGATGGTTTTCATCCAATAAATGAAATTTTTGGTGGAAGAGATGGAGATAATTGCAAAAAAGATTTATCTTATGTGTAGATTGGAATCCCTAAGATCTCATGGAGCATTTTGAGGACCGGTATCTCTTTGGGATCCAAAAGAGGTAGTGGCCTAATGGAAAGTTGGAGGATTCTAGCTTTATTGGACTAGATTAGATATTCACCTCAACAATGGTTGTCTCAATGTATACACACCTATTAGCCTAAGTGAAAAATGATAAGAATGGAGGAATGTAGCTTAAATTATTGGTCATTTCCTCAGATCTTGTTTGCTTGTAGGTGGATATTTCAACATCATCATCTCATTATAAGAGAAGATAGGAGGGAATTGTAACCTAGATAATAGTACTAACCTCATGACAGAGCATACTATATCTCTTCATCTGGTATACATCAAACTAGACAATGGTATGATGACTTAGTCTAACAAAAGGTAAGGCCCAACATGCATTCTAGAAATACTATACATGTTTCTATTATTAGAGGAGTTTCTAAGCAATGGATACATTCCAAGAGCAAAAATATTGAACAATGCAAGATCAAATCATTGGCCGATATTGGTAGAAGTGTGGCAGACCAAACCTAGTCGTGCTCCTTTTAGACTCTAGCTAATGTGATTTTGAGACAGTAGTTTTCAAGATAAGGTTTAATAATTACGGCAAAAGGGTGAACCCATGTATGGTATGAATATGTACAATTTTTTTAGGAGGATACTATACATAAAATCCAAATTGATTTATGGAACTAGGAGTTTGGTGATCTAAAGGAAAAGAAACAAAATATCTTAATCAAACTCAAGGAACTAAATGAGCAAATACAAATTTATGGCACTACTAAGATTCAAAGCAAGAAGGCTAAGCTTACTACTCAGTTGGAGGAATAGGACAAAAGAGAAGATATCCTATGGAAACAAAAATACTAAGATCCAATGGCTCCAGGAGAGAGATAAGAACACTATCTTCTTCCATAAATCTCTCCTAGCAAGGCGATTGCACAATTTCATCTCATCCCTAAAAATAGTAGTGGGTGATTCAATACACACATGGTATGGGATGAAAAATATAACAAGAGAATACTTTGTCCAACTCTTTACAACAAAACCACTAAACTGTTATGAAAGCGAACAACAATTGATTATTGAATCATTGATTAAATAATACACAACATTCCTGGATTAGCCCGAAGAGGACGCATCTCAACAGGATGTCGCTGCAACAGTACGCTAATAATAATCAGCGTATAATTGAAATAACTAATCTCTCCTATAATGTAATATTTTTTCTAACATCCCCCCTTATTACATTATTTGGATAATTGAATGACTTATAGCTATACTAACATCCCCCATTATTTTGAAATACATAGAGAATTATGAAACAATTCAAATTTGACACGTGCAAGTGCCTTAGTGAATATGTCTGCAACTTGAGCATTGGTGGAGATGTATTGAAGCTGGATTCGGTGCCTTGGAACTTCATCTCGAATGAAGTGACATTGTGTGTCAATGTGCTTGGTTCTTTCATGATGTACTGGATTCTTGACAAGATTCAAAACACCCATGTTGTCGCAGAACAAGTGTATTGGAGATTTTGATGGAAGACCCATACTTGTTAGGATGCGACGCAACCATATCACTTCGCACATAGCTTCACGTGCAGCGTGATATTCTGCCTCTGTTGATGAAATAGCAACCACCTGTTGCTTCTTGTTGTGCCAAGAGACAGGACCAGATCCAAGATGAAACAAATATCCTGAAGTTGATTTACGATCATCATATGATCCGGCATAGTCGAGTCCGTGTATCCCTGTAAGAAGAATTTGTTGTTCCTCTTGTATTCTAGGCCATATTCCATTGTGCCACGGACATAGTGAAGAACTCGCTTTGCTGCTTTCCAGTGTGTAGTCTTAGGCTCCTGCATGAACCTCGAAAGATAGTTGACAACAAATACGATATCTGGCCTAGTGTTGGTCAGATATATGAGACTCCCAATCAACTGTCGATAGAGAGTACCATCTACCTGAGGTGAATCATCATATCGTGATAACTGAATTCCTGTTTCCATCGGAGTTGACATTGGCTTGCAATCAGTCATGCGATATTTTTCCAATAGGGTCTTGGCATATTTTTTTTGAGACACTTTGATGTAGTGCTCCCTCTGGCTGACTTCCAGACCAAGACAATAATGGAGAAGTCCGAGATCTGACATCTCAAAATATTGACACAAGTCTCTTTTGACAGTAGAGATCATAGTTTCTGAACTCCCTGTAATGAGCAGATCATCAACATAGAGTACAAGCAACACTATTTCAGAACCTTGTTTCTTAAAATAGAGGTTTGCATCTGACGGAAATCTCTTAAATCCATGTTGCAGGAGGTGATTATCCATTTTTATATACCAAGCCCGAGGGGCTTGTTTCAAACCATATAAGGATTTTACCAATTTGCAAACTTTTTGCTGTTGGCCTTCCACTTCAAATCCTTCCGGTTGAGTCATGTAGACTTCTTCTTGGAGATCACCATTTAGAAAAGCACTCTTGACATCCATTTGGTGTACTTTCCACCCATACTTGTGCTGCCATAGCACAAAGAACTCGAATGGTTGTCATCCGAGCAGTAGGTGCAAAAGTTTCCTCGTAGTCAATGCCTTCTCTTTGAGCATAGCCCTTTGCAACAAGTCAGGCTTTATGCTTATCTATTGTCCCATCTGCCTTATACTTAACTTTATACACCCATTTGCAGCCTATGGGCTTCTTTTCGTATGGCAGATCGACAAGCTTCCAAGTTTTGTTTTTCATCAAAGACTTATACTCTGCATCCATAGCGGCCTTCCACTGAGGCTCACCAAGAGCATCTTGCACTGATGCGGGTTCAAGATCGTCTATTGAAGACATAAACACCCTGTCATTATCAATATCCATATCTTCTGTATCTCTCTTTGGATCTATAGAAAGTTCCTCAAAAGATTGACATAGATCATCAACCCCAGTATTCTCTATTGCAGCTTTCTCCTGTCGAGCCATGCTGCGAGTACGAGGCCTATCCAATGTCAAATCTGGTGGAGTGGATAGCTTAGAATATTTGATTGTATTTGTATACCACTTTGGATTCTTCTTCTGAGGTGTTGAAGAAGATGAAGAAGAACCTCCAACCTTTGATGAAGGAGATTTATCAACCTTAGTTTCCACAAGGTCTAGGTATACATCTGATGTGTTTTCTGATGTGAAAGCTTCATCAAAAACTACATCTCTACTAATGTGTATCTTCTTGGTCAAGGGATCAATCAAATGATAACCCTTAGAGTGCTCATCATACCCAAGAAGAATACACTTCAATGTCTTCTCATCTAGCTTCTTCCTTTTCTCTTTTGGTATGTGCATGAAAGCTTTACATCCAAAAATGCGTAGATGAGAAATGGAGGGTTTCCTACCACTCCATGCTTCCTGTGGAGTCATTCCTTGTAGGGCCTTTGTGGGTGCCCTATTCAACAGATATACTGTTGTGGTGACAGCTTCTTCCCAATATAGTTGCTCAAGACTAGCTCCTGTGAGCATGCAACGAACCATTTCCATGATGGAACGATTCCTCCTTTCAGCAACTCCATTTTTCTGAGGAGTATAAGCAATAGTTAACTATCGTGTGATCCCATTTTCTTTCAAGAACTCAGAGAATTATTTAGAGGTGAACTCCCCCCCTCGATCTGAGCGGAGGGTCTTTATAGAAGTCCCTGACTCCTTTTCAACAGATTTCTTGAATTGCTGAAAAAAGCCAAATGCTTCAGATTTCAGTTGAAGAAAGAATACCCACATCTTTCATGAGTAATCATCCATGAATAACTAAAAATACCTCTTACCCCCACAGCTGTTGGGAGTGAAGGGACCGCACAGATCGGTGTGAACCAACTCCAGAGGTTTCTTTGCTCTTGTAGAGCTCTTTTCAAAAGGCACTCTATGTTGCTTTCCTCGCCAAGCAGTCGAGCAAACCGGTAAAGTGGTAGAAAGGGAAGGAAGACCCTTTACCATTTCATACTTACTTAACTCAAGTAAGTAACCAGAACTCAAATGTCCATATCTCTTGTGCCATAGGGAAGTTGCCTCCTTTGTAGAAGCAATCATGGCTACATCTGGAGAAGAGATAGTATCTAGGGCAAATAAGTCGTGCTTATATGAAGCGGTTGCAATGTTCTTACCTCTCCTGGTGATAGAACAACACTTCTTGCCCCCCTCAACACTAAAATTTACAACCATATTTTTGTCCAGAATTTGTGTCACTGACAATAAGTTGTTTGCCGATCCTGGAACATAGAGGACTTTCTCAATTTGGCACTTGCCATCAGGAAGAGTGACAGAGACTGTTCCTTATCCCTGAACCTTGTAGGTTTTATCATCGACAATAGTGACCGGTTTGCCCTCTTTGGCTTCAAAAGACTCAAACCATGATTTGTCACCAGTCATGTGCTTACTGGCTCCAGAATCAACATACCATATAGGATCCGTCTGCTTGGACACTTTGTGGTAGTCATGAGAACTTTGTGGGCTCTCTCGAGAATCCATGTCGGATTCTTCAACAGACAACATTCACTTGTTGTTTGTTCTTTTGTGGTTTGTTTCGGCCTTTCTTTTTTGATTGTTTATTCTTATGCCAACATCTGTTTGTATCATGACCTTCTTTGTCATAGATCTTGCAATATCTCTTTTTCTATTGAGGTTGTTGAGTTTGTTTCCCTTTTGAATCCTTTTGTGAATTCCCTCCCTTCTGAAAATTACCCTTCTTCTGGTTCTGCCCTTTCCTGTTGATGTAGAGGGCAGTGTTAGAAGAATCATCTCGTTGTAGTTGGCGTGCCTCCTCCTCTTGAAGCATATTAACCAACTCTACAAAGGTAACTTTTCGTTGTGATACCTGAAGGGAAGTGATCAACACCCTATAAGAATCAGGTAAAGCTCTCAATACAATTGAGGTAAGGAGCTTGTCATCAACTGGTTCTCCCAAAGAATTCAACTTTGCTTTCAATTCAGACACTCTGCAAAGAAAAAATTCAACTGTCTCCCCCTGCTTCATGCTTAGACTATGTAATTGAGATTGAAGAAATAGAATAGTGGAATCATTCTTTCCCTCATATATAGTATTAAGGGCATCCCACGCCTCTTTACTATGTTCACAGTCAGCAATATGGGGTTGAACTTCATTAGACACAACAAGCAAAATGAGCACTTTTGCTTTGTTGTCTTTCTTGTCAAAGTCTTTTTGAGCAGTAGATGGAGCTGTAGCACCGAGCGAGATGAAGGTCTTGTTGTTGCTCCAGATACAACATCCCATAAGTCATCCATTGCTAGGATTGCCTTCATCTTGTTTTTCCATGGTGTGTAATTAGGACCTTTCAACAACTGATGAGAATCAGTCATTAATTTTGCAGACATGGTGAAGGTTCCTTATAACACCAATTGGTCCCCCTTTCGATATACCTTTTGCTAGGCCGTTATACCGTACAAAATACCCGCCCTTACATGAGGGAAACTATAGGTATTTAGAAAGATAAAAAAAATCACCCGCCCTTACGTGAGGGAAACTATAGGTAATTTTTAGAGATCATACGATACGTGGTACTTAAGCAGTACTGAAAGGGAATAGTCTTGTTGATGGCACCTACCATAGAAAGTCTGCAATCCTCATGCGTGGGGCGTAACTTCCCCTAAACACTTTGGATTTCCGAACTTTCGTCAGGATTTACGCCTAAACACAAGAACTATTAGGGTAATGGATGGAGTAAAAAAATGCAAAATGGCAAACTTATCTCTCCCCGACGATTTATAGAGAACAAGCTCGGACGTCATTTTAGCAGCTATATTAGGCGGCGGATACAGTAGCGCAATCACGACAGCTTTACCTGTAAGTGCTGGCCAGAGGTATCACAAATACCGAATGTTGTAGTGCAATAAATTGCACGGATGGGTTTTAATTATTCCGGGGACTTAGGGAGTGAATTTGATTTTTTTTTTTAACTTTTAATGAAGTAGTGCAAAACAGAAAAAAATGCAACCTACAACATAAAAGTGCCCACAGGAATGACCCACTAGGTGTCGGGCGCAACCGAAAATGCACCTTTACAATAATGCCAAATTTGCTTTTCAAAAAATTACTCACTTTCCCCCTTTGATTTTTGAAAAAAAATACCCCCCTTAAAAAAAATCTCTCAACAAAGCATTTTTATAATTATTATATAGTTTTAAAGTTAAAAAAAAATTAATTTTAATTTATATAGTTTAAAAACTATTAAAAAATAAATTAAAATCAAATTTTAATTTATATAGTTTAAAAACTATTTAAAATAAATTAAAATCAAACTTTTAATTTAACTAAAAAATAATAATTAAAAAAAACTTTATAATTTTTTTTTTTTTACCTTTTTTTTCAAGAGGGGGGGTCGACGGGATTGGAACCCGTGACCTGAGGGCTCCCTGAGCCCTACCGCTCAGTCCACCACCAGGTGGACTAGCGGGCTGATCCGAGAGGATCAGGGACCCCCTCCTATTTGAGGAGGGTCCTGGAGCCCGTCCGCCTCGCGGCCGCGTGGCCGCGGCTTCCTCCGCTGCAGGCGACGGAAGGAGGGCCGCGGCTGCCTCTGCTACAGGCGACGACAGGGAGGGGGGGAGCCGCGACGTCGCACGGGAGTCACACGACGTGGGGGAGGGGGGTGGTCCGCGACGTCGCGTGGGAGTCACGTGGGTGGGGAAAACACGTAGAAAAAATGTGCGTGGGAGTGCGCGCAGGGGAGGGAAAAAACGCACGGAAAAATGTGCATGGGAGTGCGTGCACAGGGAGGAAAAACCTGAGTGCTGCGGCCTCAGTGCTGCGACGCTGGAAAAACAAATTTAAAAAAAATAAAGGTATGAACCTTTGTAAAAAAAAAATTCTTCACGAGCGCATTCGTTTTCCAGCAAGCTTCCGCTGCGCAATGTTTTCCACAGACCAGCTCTTCTTCGAAAAAATATTCTTTTAGACTTCTGGCTCTGATGCCATGTTATGAAAGTGAACAACAATTGATTATTGAATCAATGATTAAATAATACACAACATTCCTGGATTAGCCCGAAGAGGGCGCATCTCAACAGGATGCCGCTGCAACAGTACGCTAATAATAATCAGCGTATAATTGAAATAACTAATCTCTCCTATAATGTAATATTTTTTTTAACATAAACTAGGTGGCACAACAGGAAGTACTCCAAAATATTTCTTCTCTCATCATAACTGAAGATAATGTAACTTTGATTGCCCCTATTATTGCCAAAGAACTATAACAAGTAGTTTTCAAGATGCAAAAAGGTAAAACTTCAAGCCCATATGGATTTCCCTTAGAATTATACCAAAAATTGTGGGATATCCTTAAGGAATAAATGTTGGAAGTGGTATAAGACATTACGATAGCCAAAGTGGTGTTCAAAGAGATGAACAAGACATATATGGCTTTGGTTCTGAAAACCCAGGAGTCTGAACACATCTCTATCTTTTGACCAATAGCCATTTGTAATGTCCTATATATAATTATCACTAAGATCATGGCAAAAAGGCTCAAACCTCTTCTTCACAAAATTATTTCTTTGAAATATGGTGGTTATGTGGAAGGAGGGTAGATCTTGAATAAGATAGTCTTAGCTCAAGAGGCCATCCAATCTATGTAGGCACTAAAAATATCTTCTATGTTTATCAAGCTACACCTATCCAAAGCATACACTAGAGTTGATTGACACTTCCTCCTAAAGGTGATGAGACAATTTGGATTCTTGATGGATTGGATAGAGTGGATCAAGGAATGTATTTCCTAAGTATCATATTTAATACTAGTGAATGGAGCTCCTACCCAACTATTTATAACCTCTAGAGGTATCAGGCAAGGAGACCTCTTATCCGTATACATGTTCATCATATGGGTTGAATATTTTGGTAAAATATTAGCTAAGGATAGGGAAACCAAAGCTTTAGAGGGAATCATAATAGCAAATGGAAATAAACCAATTATTCACCTACAATATATTTATAACTTTAATTTATTAGGAAAAGCAATAGCGAGGGAGGCCTCCAGACTTAAAATAATTCTAAGACGGTTTACAAAATTGATTGGACAACTTATAAATGAAGAAAAGTCTAAGGTCATATTTTTCCATTGCTCACCTAGACAAGAGAAGATGTTGTTGGATAAATTGAGCTACAAGAAGGCATCTCTTCCAATCACCTACCTAAGAATTCCACTTCAATTGGGAGGCAAAAAGAGTAATGGACTTGGATATTAGAGAAAGTGAAAGCCAAATTAGGAAAATGGACTAATAGGTGGCTTTCTATAGAAGGTTAAATGACCCTGATAAAAGTTATCTTCCATACCATACCTGTCTATGTCTTCTCAATTCTAGACATCCCTAAGGTAGTTCTTAAATAATTTGATCAAATAAGTTATAGATTCCTCTGGAGTGGAGTCAAGGAATAATGAAAATGGATATTGGTGAAATGGAATACTGTATACCTATATAAAAATGAGGGAGGACTAGTAATCAGATCAATAGTCAATAATAACAAGGCATTGGTGGCTAAGTTATATTGGAGATTGCTAAAATTTCTTGAGGAATTATGGGCTTAAATTTTGAGGTCCAAATATACAGAGAATAAAACCCCGATAGAGCTTATCCAATTTTCACTTCCTAGTAGAGGATCTTCCATATTAATGGGACTTAGAATAGGAGAGGATATGATCAAAAAATATTATTCTAGATAATCCATAAGGGATAGAAGACTAACTTTGAGACATATTCATGGGATGGTCATCTTCCTCTAATAACATAATTCTTGGCTTGGAGATCGTTGATGGAGAACCTATATAGAAACAACTAGGTTTAAGGTAGTCAATTACTATAAGCCTCAAAGTAGAAGTTGGGAGGTAGGAAGGCAATAAGTCCCAATAGAGGAGTGACCAATCCAAGCTTTAGAGGATCAAAGAAATGAAACCTATAGAACCATCCAAACAAGATTACTCTCATGGTTTCAAGAGGAGGATAATATTGGATGGGGTAGGGAAAAAATGAGTGAATATATAGTAGCCTCTAGATACTTAGTCCTCTACCAAAGTATCCCAAGCCCATTAAGATATATGTTTATGTAGTTTTGGACACAGAACATTTGGCCTAAAGTGAGATTCTTCATTTGGATTCTACTTCATAGAAGGGTGTTGATAGGGGAACAATTGATGAGAAGAGGGATTCGTGGGACTTTCATATGTGAGATGTGTTGGGAGAATGAGGAAATGATCTATCACCTTTTAATAGAATGTTCCATCACAATCAAACTATGGAAACAAACAAAAAAATTTATAAGCATACACTGGTCGGGATATCATCTATAGAACAACTTTGGATGGAGTGGCATAAACGAGAGGAAATGGACCAACCCACTCGATAGATTTTTTGGGTGGGGACAACTCTCCTTATGTGGAATTTGTGGAAGGAGAGAAATAATCATATCTTCAACCAGGAGTATAGAGACAACCACTTTGTCTAGTAAAGGATCACAACCAATATGATGGAGTCAATCCAATACCTATTAAAAGGGCCTTAGAATCCTAATCAAAAGTGGATTTAGATAATATACAAGATTACAAGTGCCTCCAATAGTGGTCACATCAAAAAGGGTAACCCCAAATCACACACAAGTAATCCAAACTAGGAATTGAAAACCTCCTCCAGAGGGACTAGGTAAGATTAATATGGATGGAGCCTTAAGGGGAAATCTAGGAAGATCAAGTATGAGAGAAATAAGGCACCTCTCGAATGATGCTCCTACTTTTGTCTTCACAAAAAACCTATGTATCTTATCCAATAACCTAGTAGAGGGATATACCATCTTAAGGGGATTACAAGAGGCTTTGAAGGTGGGGTGGAGGAAAATTCAAGTGGAATCAGACTCCCAAATTATGATTAACCACTTAAAAGGACCAACCAAGCAAAAGAACGTTGACTGGAGAAAACAGAGAATAATTGAGCAAATATAGATGACCCAACAACGCTTTGAGACAATGGAGTTCATACACATCTTTAGAGATCAAAACAAGGTAGCAGATGCGACAACTTGTTGGGCTCTTGACCGAGAAGATCTCACTTGCTATGGATATCCTCCTAGATGGTGGACTTAGTGGACTAGGGAAGTTTTTTTTGTTCTTACTATTAATATAGTATTACCTGTTGTATCTAGATTTATATATCCTTGCTTTACATGTTAACTCTTATGCATAAATAATTGTAGTAGATTAGATGTGAGGGAGCATAGTCCCACATATTTTGTAAAAAAATGGCTTAAAAGCCTTCAAACCTGAAAAGGTAGGAGATGTAATCTGATTTTCAAATAAATTAATTTTAAAATCTTTTTTACCGAATTAAAAAAAAAAAATCTTTCTTGATAAAAATGATACCAAAGAGTTACGAAAAAAACATAGCAATTTGAAGAAGATAAAAAATATCTTTAATAAAAAGCAAACAAAAAATATTTGATCAAAAGACAAACTAAATATAATTTAATTAACCTAATAACAACATAATATTTTATTATTTTAATAAAAATAATCCCAATAAAAAACATACACTATGTATTTTTTTAATTAATTTATTTAAAAACATTAATTTTCTTTCCTCAACCTGAAAATAATCATCATATAGTGAAGCAAATCAATAGTCACCATGCATTGGTGAAACAAGTCAATAATATTATAAAATCAGCCTTATTTCACAGCAAGAGCCTTATTTATCTTCACACACAAAATAATATTCTTAGCAATGGAACAATTGTTAACTAGCTTTTAAATCAAGTCTAAATCCCCAAAGGGTCAAATGAGAACACATACATTCTATTTACCTAAATATATATTTTTTAAGTTAATAAACAGTTAGATACAGCTGGATTTCCTTGCCCCTCATATAAACATGCAGCATATATTTTATCAAACTTCTCATCCACAGTGTTGTTATCCCTTTATCACCTAAGATCGAAGTAACAATATGGGGACTTTATTGAATCCATTAGCTTTATAATAGATTTCTGACATATGTTAAACACCACGGACATAAACTTGAATAAAACATCCACATGCTAAAAAAAGGCAGAAAAGAAGTATGCTTAGTTCTCTCAAACTAGTCCCTCAAATATTCTATAACTGTTTGATAAGCAAAAGGTTACTAATACTCCTCTGATTCAGCCTCTCTATTCTCTAACCAGTCAACAAATGGTTTAACATTTCTACATACTGGAGATGCCTGGTTTTCTGCTTTTGCAGAGCCTTTCTCATACCACTGGAAAATATTGTCTTCCTCCACTATATCCTCATCATACATGACTTTAAGAACTAAGGCAACCATCTTCACAGCTTCATGACGTGCATGGTAACAAAATGCCTCAACAGACCCAAGCAGAATCAACTGAGAATTTTCATCCTACACAACTTCAGACAGGTACTTTGGAGAATCCTTTGCCAACACCATCAAAAAGAGCTTCAAAATAAGCATTCATTTTTTCCTATGGAGGACCATTTGAAGCTGGCATAAAAGATGCTAACTGTATTAGGGCATTTTCACTCTTTATAGGATCCTTAAAAGCCAAGACAACCTCATCAAGAATACTCCATAAATGTAGGTCCTTTACACTGGACTCTTATTTGATCAAGCATTTGGGCCACACTGCTTCCCAGATACTTTATCACTCTCACCAATGGACTTGTTATCAATCTCCAACTCCATTCTTAATTGCTGACTCAACTTTTTCATGATCTTCATGGGTATCCAACATAACCATTTTGCTTGTAACAGAATTCAACTGCTCCTTAAATCCTTGCTTTGCATCCACAATGGAGTTGTCAGTCTGCCACTGTACATCATTATCTTCCTCAACTTGGCTTTCAGGAGAACGGTCCTCATCAGAGCTCCTTTTCTTCTTTGTAGCCTTGGACACGCCCTTGTGGACATTCTCTTTGGACTCTTTCTTAACCTTTTTCATGTCTTCGTCAACCGCTTCACCAACTTTTAGACGCTCCTTTTCTGCTCTTCTCAACGACCTTTTATCTTTGCCTGCCTTTTTTGCTGGAGGATTTTTCAGAATAAGAGTAGTCAGCTTGTCCCTCATATCAGCGTCTGAAACATGTCTACAAGCAGCACACTTCAAAGTGATCCGCTGGGTTTTTGAAATGTTAATCTCTGTCTTTGGATTACTACATCCAGAGCACTGCATATACTTTTTAGTAAAATTCTTCAGGAGCGCAGCTAGCTTTGCAGTCCAATGAGCAACATTAGCAATAGGAGTTCCAGGTTTTCGTCAAATTTTGACTAAGGATCCAATTCACATCCAAAAAGATAGAGTTGTATAAAAGCTTAGCCTGCCAAGCGTTTCAACTGCATCTACCATATTTGAAGGTTTGTCCGGATGCCATTTCCTTGCCCCTCAATTTTGGTAATCATATCTTATACATGTAGAAGGGATCATCATGGTTACTTGCACCAATGTTTTGAAGAGCCATATTTTCTGATTTGTGACTCTGGACAGCAAACACAAGATTCTGAAGAACCAAACTGATCTTAAACACTCTTCCTATCAAGAGATAGGAAGATAGAAACATATTGAAGAAACACCACACAACTGCCAAGAAAAGGGGTTTCTTCTGTGGTAACTTAGCACTATGCCTAGTGCTCTAAAAAAAGGGTGAATTCAAATGCAACTCAAAAGCCACTTCAAATTCTAACTTGGATTTGGATGCATGCTGACAATCTCCTCCATCTCGAGGACCAAACTTTTTTATTCCTTTTCTTTGAGGTAGGATGATATTCTCCTAGCAGCCAAACCAACCCAAGAGGACCGAGACAAGCGGCTACATATATACAAATCTTCGACCTGAGCATCCTCTACTTTGACTGCAATGCTCAAAGAATAAACTGTTAAAATATAATCAGCAAATTCAAAAACAATCTTAATATAAAAAACAAATTAAAAAAAAAATTCATGGATTAAGTACCAAAAACAAAAAAGTGATAGAAGCATTTAATACAAAGAAAAAAAAACAGAGTATACAACATATATTTAATGGAAACTAATGCAAGCAAAAGATAGACAAGCAACTATCAACACACAATAAAGACAAGTAAATAGGGAAGGATGATATTTTAGAGATGGTACAACACACTGTCTGCCAGTAGTTGTTCTCTGATAAATTTTCCAAATATTAGCATTTATTTCTAATACACCAAAGCTATGGCTGGTCTAGCATACCTCCAAAGCTCCTTCAAAAAGGAATACACAAAAAGATAAAACCCCAATTGCTATAATAAATCCAGAAATAAGCTAGAGGCTTAATGATAAAGATTTGATAATTTTGAACCAAAAAAAAGAATTGGTATTTAATTGCTTTCAAAAATAATATTTGATGGTTTCCTAGGATTTTGATGATTATGATTTGTATCTAAGATTTATACTATGCTAATCTATTTTTGAAAAAATAGGAGATACTATAGAATCAAAGTTAACCTCCCATGCCACAATGAAAAGGCCAAATTTAGGGCAGGTTTGGGTGAATACTACACAAAATTATTACACTCATATAACTTGCATATTAAATATAACCTAGAGATAATCTTGTGCCAAGAATATGAAGGCAATAAGAGGAGAGGAGAAAGTAAACTCTACCTTAGAAATGGACATTGAATGAAGAAGCAAACCCAGGTAAGGAATGGGGGAGAAAAGCAAAGACATATAAAAGCTATATAATACACATTATGGACTCACCAAAAATACAATACACAATGAGAATGAGAAAAAAGCAAGTGTAGATTTCTGCAAAAAAAAATTGCCAACAAAGAAAAAACCAAATGGATACATGCCTTGCAGAATAAGAAAAATCAAAGGGTTTGGCAAAGCAATAAGTATCCATTCAAAGAACTGTCAAATACTCAAGGTAGCAGTTAAAAACAAATGAATGGTAGTTGATTCCTAATCTAAAAGACCTACACACATTTGCTTCTAAAGCATTGAAGCCAAAGGATTGAAAAGCAAAAACTATAAACATGAAAATAGAAGATTATTGTGAGTGATGGACTTTTTCCTGTTTAGATATTGGTGAGTGAATCTAAACATAATAATCTAGTCGACTGAGTGGTTCCCTATTTAAAAATATTTCCATGAGAAGTGATTTGTAAGTGGGCAACCTGTTTAGCCCAGGAATCCACATCATTCAAGACACTAAAAATTATTAATGGATTTAATTTATCCTTAAATGCCTATGATCCACTTAAAATGCCATCCACATGTAGGAGATAAGCTTCTAAAGAGTACCTGCCATGACTTTTACTTGAAAAAAGTATGATGTCTACAAGTGGGTGCACTCGGGGTTTTTGGATAAACCAAAAAAAATAATGCATCACTTCTTTCAACCTGCAAGGTAGCAGAGACACACAAGATGCAGAGTTGACACCGATGCAAAATATGCATAGAATGCACAAATGATACTCTTTAGAAACATTGAAACTAGATTTGCAATCAAAGCCACCATAATTTTTCAATATCATGTCATGCACTTTACACTGATCATAAACCATGAGAAGGCATGTCAACACAAGGGCCCCAACATGAGGAGAAAGAAAACACAATATTAGTCTTTGGATGTTGAAGAAAATAAGAAAGAATACAAGGAAACACTAAAAAGGTCCAAAACTAAAAATGAGATGAGGGTTCTTTCAAGGTGTTGCCCATGAGAGTCAGAAAAGAAGAGGAAAAATTCGTTGGTTGCAACTACACATCAACCAACATGGAGTTCAATCAAGTGCCCCTTCGAGGAATATTGTTTCTCCAACTTTCTTTTTTATTTAAATCTAGAATGAATTGCTTCTTTGACCATTGATGAGCTTGAAACTTTTAGCTTTTATCAATTGAGATTCTTAGGAAGAGTGCATCTCTCAATCACCATGATGACAGATGAAGAGTTTGTATCAGATGAGTAACTAATGATAGCAAGTTGTTTGTTGAGTAGCACTTTGTCTCTACCTATAATGGCATAGAGTTTGAAAAACCCGTTTTTGAATAAAGAGAACTTTGTAACCATGATATGGTCCTCACCAAATTTCACTTAGATCGTTTGATAGCAGCAGACATCAATACCTCTTGTTCTTCTTCTAGTTCTAGTATTTAGTAAAAAGAAATGAATAACAAGCACAAATATTCTAGTAACATGTATTCAAAAATGATTCAATCACATACAAATAGAAATATGATTTGGTGGTAGGAAGTTGCAAAATACTTAAAATTAGGATGGATGTGTTGGTCATAGACATTGGGAAAATATACAATATTGCAAGTCTGACCCATTGACATGGATGAAGATACAACCCACTGATTTTGCAAAACAAATTAAGAAGAAGCAAAGAGTTGAACCTTACACATAGAAGATTATTTACTAGTTAGCCATTGTGGATGTTAAACTAGTCAAGTAGTTGTCTTGGTATAATCACATGTGGAATGTTGTAACCTATAACCTGCAAGAACCATTATAAATTAAGTTATATACAACAAGACAATACCTGTAAAGCTTTTGAAGAAAAACAAGTACATGAAATGATAGAAAATTGGAAAGGCAAGTCAAAGAAAGTGAAGAAATACAAACCTTGGAAACAAAGGCAATGCTTTTTTTGTAAATCCACATAAAAAAGAGTAAATAAAAAGTTTTTTTTTGGATCTAGAAGACCATCAAACTCCTTGGTCTGCAACATAAATAAACCTAGTAAGAAATAAAATAAATAAATAAACTAACTCCTATATAATTTAGATAATGTCATAAGCAAAGATAACCAAAACTCAAAGTACATTATTCATCCTTACAAGAAATATTAAAGACAAAAAGACGACCAAAAGACAAAAGGCCTTACAACCAAAGGAATGGTTTGCACCTTATTTGGTATATCCACCATAAATATTAATGGATTATTCAAAGAGTTGTGTACTTTTTTACCACAACCAAATAAATAAAATATATCATGGCACCTTTGCATTTGAGTATGTGGTGAAATTAAAAACTAGTTGCATGAAAACTAGTTAGGACTTATTTATATATTACTTTAAAATTCAAAATAAATTCTAGAAATATCAATATTTACCTTTTTATATTTGAAATGAGAAACTTTGTTTCATAATGCCCTCTTGTTGAGCCAAGGAAACAAAAACTTCAAAACAACATCAACCTTTTCAAAATACTTCTTCTTCCAACTCATTCTTACTACAATAAGCAATGTGGTGACTCCAAAACCTACTCCATATGACAATCCCACTGTGATCTCATACCATGGAATTTCTGTACTGTTTTTTCTCTTGATAGCAGCGGCAGGAGGAGGAGGAGCAAATTGTGGCCAGGAGCAATTTCTTGGAAGTGGACATCCCCATAAATTTGGGTTTCCTGTGTATGCTGATTCTGGAAGTATATATAATTTTTTTCCTTGGGGTATGCTTCCTGAAAGATTGTTGTTAGACAAGTTCAATACCTCCAAATAGTCTAGAGATTCAAGCTCTCCAGGAATTTTTCCAGAAAATCTGTTTGAAGAAAGGTCTAAGGACTCTAGCTGACTCAATTTTCCCAAACTATTTGGAATGCATCCATTAAGATAATTCATAGATAGATTGAGAGACATCAACTCCTTCAACTTTCCAAAATCAGAAGGAACTTCTCCTTCTAATTTATTATTTGAGAGATCTATGGATATCAATTTGGAACGTATGTAAGGATATTGTAAATCTATGCCTTTGGTAACCATATGCAATCCTTCAAAATATACATCTCTGATCTGGGACAACATAAAGCCGTCTTCTTTTACAATGGTCATTGCTTGTAAGGATAAAATATTTAGTGGGATAAAGCCTGAAAGATTATTGGAAGACAGGTGCAATATGTGAAGCTCTGTTAGTTGGCCAATCTCCGAAGGAATGTTGCCTGAAAAATCATTCCCCTCCATCACCAACACTTTTAACAATGAAAGATTTCCAATGAACTTTGGAATCTGACCTTTAAATGAGTTGTGTCCGATATCAAGAAACTGTAAATTTGTACAATTTGCCATTGAGGGAGGGAATAATCCCTTTAGCTTATTATTCCGGACAACTAATGATTGAAGCCGGTATAGTCTACCAAACTCATAAGGCATCTTTCCTTTTAAGCTATTATTTCCCAAATTTAAAACTTCAAGAGAAGAACAATTGGCCAAACTTGGAGGGATGATTCCATTTAAATGGTTGTTTGCCAAATTCAACACTCGAAGGGAAGATAAAGTGCCCAAACTTGAAGGAACATTTCCTGTAAACAAATTGTCATTGAGATGCAACCAATCTGTATTAGGAGACCACAACGATGGAAGGTATCCACTCAATAGATTTTTAGACACATCTAATGTGTGCAATTGCATCCACATTGAACTATTTGTAAAAAGACGCCCTTGCAGATGATTTGCTGTCAAATTTATGTATACAAGGACGAGGAGGTTTCCCATAGCCAAGAGGGAATTTCTCCACTAAGATTGTTGTCAGCCAAAGTTAAGCTCTCAAGTAAGAACTGAGTTGAGATCCAGAGTGGAATTTGGCCATTGATCTTACAGGATACCAACTATAAACATTGTAATTGAAAAGAAGGAATCCAAGTTGTGCTAATGTTTAAAACACAATTGGATAGATATAATGTCTTTAATTTCGTGAGGTTGTGAAAAAATGTTTCTGAAATTGTCTGGTTGTTGTTTAAGGAGAGGACGAGACCTTGGATAGAAGATGGCAATGCTGAGGATGGAATTGTCTCGTTGAATGCATTGTGGTCAGCATCGAGGGTAGTGAGAGAGGACAACTTAGCAATTGACGAGGGAAGTGTTCCACTTACCAAGTTGTAGTAAATAATCAAGGAGGAGAGAGAATAAAGATTGCCTACAGATTCGGGTATATCACCTTTTAGTTGATTGGAGGAAAGATCTAAAGATAAGAGCGATGAAAGATTGCCTAGAGATTCCGGGATATCACCTTTTAGTTGATTGGACGAAAGATCTAAAGATAAAAGCGATGAAAGATTGCCTAGAGATTCCGGGATATAACCATTTAGCTGATTGCACCGAAGAGAAAGGTGTTCTAAAGAAGAAAGTTTACCTATACAAGATGGTAAACTTCCATTGAGTTGGTTTTCAGAAACATCAAGATAAGTAAGGTTGGCAAGCGTACAAATAGTAGAGGGAATTGTCCCACTCAAATAAAAATTACCAGATAAATCAAGATATTGAAGATTAGAGAGATTTCCAAGACAGAGAGGAAGAGTACCTGTTAATTGATTGCCCTGTAATTCCACGTGTGTGAGAGAACGGAGATCGCACAAGCTATCGGACATGACACCACCGTCCAAGCTTTCGGTAATATTAAGTGTAAGCACGTGGTTGGTCTGAAGATTACAGGATATGCCGTGCCACATGCAACAATCAGTTCCCTTCAGCCACGAAATGAGATTGCCACGGGAATCATTGAGGCGGGCTTTGAAGAGGAGGAGGGCTTGGGATTCCTGGTGACGGCATCTATGCGGCCCACTCAAGTTGTTATTATCCAAATCAAGATATCGAAGATGAGACAGATTTCCAAGACGGAGAGGAAGAGACGTTAAAGAAGAAAGATTACCTATACAAGATGGTAAACTTCCATTGAGTTTGTTATTAGAGAGATCAAGATAAGTAAGATTGGTAAGCAGACAAATAGTAGGGGGAATTGTCCCACTCAAATTATTATAGCCTAAATCAAGATATTGAAGATGAGAGAGATTTCCAAGAGGGGGAATTGTCCCACCCAAATTATTACCTTCTAAATCAAGATATTGAAGATGAGAGAGATTTCCAAGACAGAGAGGAAGAGTACCTGTTAATTGATTGCCATCTAATTGCAGGTGTGTGAGATAACGGAGATCGCACAAGCTATTGGATATTTCACCACCGTCCATAGTCAAGGTAATATTAAGTGTGAGCACGTGGTTGGTGTGGAGATGACAGGATATGCCGTGCCACGTGCAACAGTCAGTTCCGTTGAGCCAGGAATTGAGAGTGGCACGGGAATCATTGAGGCGGGCTTTGAAGAGGAGGAGGGCTTGGGATTCCTTGTGATGGCACTTATGCAGGCCATGGCAGGGGCTTGCACAAATGCAAAGGAGAACAAACAACATTCCACCGAGTTTGTAAAGAGCGAGGGCCATTTTACTGAGAAATCGGAAATGGGCAACAAAGACGATATCATACGAGGGATGTGAGACAATTTCAGTGAAAATGCATAGCGTGTAAAAGGCTATTTATAGAAGCGAATGCTGAGTGCTGTGCCGACTAGGAGAAGGCGAATCGCAGTGGGAACGCAAACCCAAAGCGCACTTTAGCGGGTTCATCACGCTTTTGACATTTGGGAGAAAACCAAACTCTGTGTTGAAGAAAACCAATCTCGTGGATAGAAAATACGTGGAAACCAAACTTGTGGTTAGAAAATGTGTGGGTAGTTGCGGATAGAAAATGTTAAGTCAATAGGAAATTGGAAGATGCAATGAACATGGAAAAAGATTATATGTTTTGGAAGATGCCATGAACATGGAAAAAGATTATATGTTTTTTTCCCTTAGAAGTAAGACCCGCAATCATGTGACAGAAAATCAAACTTGTGGATAGAAAAATGTGTGGATAGTTGTGAGAAAATCAATCTTGTGGTTAGGTTAGAAAGTGTATTGATATTGGTTGATAGAGAAATGTAAATAAAAAGTATTAATGATGACAGTCAATTGGAAGATAAAATCAAACTTGTGGTTAGAAATGGGTGGATAGTGATGGATAGAAAATGTTGACTATGACAGTCAATTATATATATTTTTTCAAACTTGTGGATTTAAGAAGTCTTCATACCCACAATTAATTTAAATATTACTTAAAAAACAAAATATTAAAATGACTGTTAAATTTATTTATTTATTTTTATTTGGTTAATGTGAGACACTTTTATGACCTACGCACACACGGCTGAGTAATCTCCTCCCAACCATGATCTCTTGTAAAGCCCAGAGCTCTACTTAGCAATAGAGAATTTAACACAAAGCCACCACACACTTGTCCATGCCCGGTTTAAACCTTGAATGTTAAAATATATTTTTTAAATATTGTTAATTATATCTTATATATTATTATCAAAATATAAAACAAATAAAATTTAAGGAGTTTATTATATATATAATAAGGAATGGTAATGTCAAAGTTGAAGTACATACTATCAATAATATAACAATTTATTTGAGAGCCAATGAAAACCTATACTATAGTCAATATAAACTATCCAAATTGTTTATAATCAATATAACTTATCTTTATCTATAGTTTAATAAATTTGAAACTAAACCTTCTTATTAAAAATTTATATTTTTAATTATTTAAACTATACCATTTAAAATTTTAATATAATATATAAGTATATTTTAAAATATTTTAAATATAATAATATAAAAAGTTCAAAAGCACCCACTTTAAATTTTTACCTTGTCAACTTTACTTAAAATAATATTCAAACTTGTTTAATTAAATACATTTCTATAAAACAAAGTCAAAAAGTTTTCCCACTTATCTGGATTATTAAAGCACATTAACTTTTTTTTTTTTCAAATAAAGTAAAAAAAAATTTAAGATTTATTTAATTGTATATTCATTTTATTTTTAATCTCAAGACACCTTATTCACTATTTTTTTTTATTAACTAAAAACAATATTTAAGTCTGTTTATTTTTAGTGGCATATTCCTATGTTGAAATTTAGTTCCACTTTAACACCTCTTCTTTTATTTTTTTTCCATTTTAATACACATTCACTTTTAAAAATATTTTTATAAAAAAAAAAAAAAATTAAGCTTAATTTAAATGTATATTTTTAGGTTATAAAAAAACCTCAAGGGGGTGAGTGTAGTGTTTAACCCTTATTGATAAGTTCAGCTCTCTCCCTTATAAGAGGTCATGATTGGGATGGGAATGTCCAACCTTGAGCGTCAGTAGTAAGGGTTCTTACACTAACCTAATAAAAAAATTATATAAAATATATACTTAACAATATTTTAAAATTATACTGGAACCAACAATTATATTCAATAAAAGTAAAAGAGGTTACAATAAAAAAAGGAGAACCACCCATACAGTAAAAGTGAAAGATCACAACTCGGGGTGCAAGACCACCCATACAATCAAAACCAAAACCAACCCTTAAAAGGACGAATACACAACATAAATAAGCATAGAAAAATAAACTAGAGTAACAAAAAACTTTAAACTGTAGAACTGTAGCTCTAGGCACTAAGTAGACTTATTGCTTCATCATTATGTGTCGTTCCAATGCTGCAAAGCTATTGGAATTCTTGAATTGAAAGGCTGAAACCCTTTTTTGGGTAGACTATCTCCATCTTCGTTTGCCTAATGAGGACTACGAGAATGTCAAAACCATAGTGAAAGGGAAGGAACTTTAGATTTTGCTTCCTCCTTAGGAGCCGTCAATTCCATTGATGATGGCTCTACATCCAATGACATATTATCGTCATTGCTAAGATATTTCGGAATTGCCAATTCCATCGATGATGGCATTCTTATAGCCGCTAAGATACTCCAACACACTGTAGATATTGGATGAATCAGGAACATAAATGCCTAACTGAACACTAGTTATATGAACTCGCTTCTCTCGAGCGACATCTTCTACAAGTCCCCTTCTCGAACTGTGGGAGTGCCTCGCGTTAGCTGAGAAGAAATGTACTAGAGGACTGGCCTATTGGGTATACTGTGAAACAACCTTTATTGCATCTCTTGGGGTATGAATATGTTGAGACTTAAGAGCCTCATTGTTGGTAGTTTCAACTAGGGGATCAAATTTTTCCTTTTCATACCTTTTTTTACTGGTTGTGAGACATGTGCCGACTTGGACCGTGTACCTTTAGAAGTAGCCAAATGCAAATTTTTACGCCCTCCCACAGTTGTCTAGGATTGTGTACCTTTAAAAGTAGCTAAATGTGGATTTTTACGCCCTTCCACAGTCATCCAACCATCCTCCTGAGGTTGAGGAGTGGGTGCACTCGGTGTGGTGGGGCTCTACTTGTCCCTGTTATGTGGTATTAAGGGATAATATTTGATCTTATGTGCTGAGGACTGACACCGAAAACATGTGTTGGGAAAATTAATGTAGAGGACCTGCTAGGATAGCACAGTCTCACCAACTTGTATGTCAATGGACTGCTTGAGATCTCGAGAAATATCAATCTCCACGCAAACACATTTTTGAGGACGTGAATAGAAAAATTTGTCTGCCTCCACCAAAATGACATGCCCTAAAGGGGCTGCTATGTGATTGAGAAAGGACCAGAAAGGTAGAGGGAGTGTAGGGAATTCCACCCACACGGGGATGGTAGATCTTTCCTCAAAAATAAAAAAATCACGGGTCCAAGGAGAAAAAACAAGTAGAGAACTTCTCATGTACCAGGGGCCATGTTCATAAATCACCTTAACATGGGTTGTTTTCGTAAAGCGAAACAAAAAAAAACCTTTGTAAGGTTTTGAACCATCGTTAGCTTGACTCCATGAAGATTCCAAGCTACATTAACCCAGGCCCTAAGGGAAGACTCATTAGGAATGCGACCAACAAAATACCCGACAAGGGTGAGTGATTCTAAATTGTGACATGCATAATCAACTTCAGACAATGGAAGAATTACATCAACAGAACGAGGATTACCTTGTGGACCATTCTCAGCACAATGTAGAATCAACTTCAGGCAATGAAAGAATTACATCAATAGAATGACAATTATCTTGTGGACCATTCTCAGCACAAACATGCACAATCGGTTGAGAGGAGCCATTATCGCATGCATTCCCTTTTGCGACACCAATGTTGTGCATTGTTCCGCTAGGGTTGAGGACCATAATGATATTCAAAACCCTAGCCTAATCTCCAATTTTTAGGCTAGAAAGAAACCTCGAGAGCCGCTCTTAGGTGGCTAACAATACCATCTCATCCAGGTATAACATCGCAAAGGTTTAAACCATGGACCACCCATTCAACGGGGCTAGGTTCGCCTTCTCCACTTGCGCTACAAAGGCAGACAAAACTTTTAGGTTAGAAAGAAACCTCGAGAGCCGTTCTTAAGTGACCATCTCATCCGGGTATAACATCGCAGAGGTTTGAACCATGGACCTCCCATTCAACGAGACTAGGCTCGCCTTCTCCACTTGTGCTACAAAGACGGACATAACTTTTAGGTTAGAAAAAAACCTGGAGAGTCGTTCTTAAGTGACCAACAATATCGTTCCATCCAGGTATACCATTATCTAGAAGGTACCATTATTTAGAGGAAAGCCACAAGAGAATTTTTATGTCCCTTTCGCATCAAAGAGGTTCGAACCGTGAACCTCCCTTTCAATAGAAACATGCTTGCGCTACAAAAACGAACAATATATATCTTATATATTATCAAATATAAAATACATAAAATTGAAGGAAAATATATATAATAAAAATGACCATATCAAGGTTGAATCATCTATGATAATTAATGAAAACTTCTATTATAATCAATATAAACTATTCAAATCATCTTATACTAAATATAAACTATTACAAGGGATGTACTTTGTTACTATGCTCTCAAAGAACTGCACAAACTATATGCATATCAAACACCAAGAACATATTCAAAATAAAACACACATTGTTGCTAAACTATAGTTTTTATGTGTTATACTATACATTGTACTAGTTATATTCCCGGAGAGCTATGCTCTCGGAGGTGTTGAGTGTAACAAACTATAGTTTCTATGTGTTATACTGCACATTGTACTAGTTATATTCCCGGAGAGCATGGTCCTAATTATATTACACATTAAAATACTTAAAAAAAAAAACTATTTTATTTATAATTTAATAAATTTGAAATTAAACCCTACCGTAACAGATTTTTTTCCCTTTGATCAGGGTCAGATAAGGGCGACAGCATTTTTTGTGTTATGGTCCTCCAAGTGACTACCATCCATCCGTAATAACTACGTTCAAACTCGCATGCCTTTAATCTCAACACATACTCCACTGAAAATTATAGCCTGGCAGATGCCTAAATGGCTTATCTCCTCAACGAATGGGTAATCGAATGGCAAGTAGAAAGAGTACGTCAGCCGTTCAAAACGTGATGGGAAGTGGAAGTGGACGTCCGCGGCGATGACTTTATCCGACATCGTCGAACCGCTTGTGTCAGAAAAAATAAAAAAATGGACGGAAAGTGGGAAGTGGGCGTCAGCCGTTCATAAATTTCTTCCGCATCGTCAATCCGCGTGGTAGAAAAAAA